>CAUHTR010007405.1:0-28227 GCA_959609185.1 Schmidtea polychroa | reverse complement strand
TAGTTTTATAGAGTTTAGAGATCTGAAAGGTGTCTTATTCTTATAGTTTTTGCGGTGATCTTTATCAACTAATCATTTGTCAATAATAGTGACTTGATAAGTAGATTAATTCAGTAAATTTGTCAACATATATTGTAGATTTGGAATATACTGGTTATTTATGATTCTCTGTCGATTGTTGTATCAATTTATCAATGCGTTAAGAAAAATCAAATGAAATGAAAGAAAAAAAATCGGTGTAAAAATCAAAGCAGTAGAATATTTAGAGAAAGAATTTTAGGAATTCAGGAAAGCATGAATTCGTTTACATTGATGCATTTAATAAAATTAGAAACTTAAATGTTAGCGAAGAAATTATTTTTGTTAAATCTTTGGAGCAAGAAAAAAACTTATTAACAAAGCATGGTTTTCCTTTCAAGAATTTGGTTCAAATCTTACTCACTACCTGCGTGACAACTATTTCCTACTTGAAACAATTAATGCTATCGAGATTTAAGATTTTGTAACTGTCCTCATCATTATACTACTTTTTAAATAAACCAGAATTTCTATATGAAAACTGTTGGTTAAACTATACACGACAATATTCATTATATTCATCCATCTCTGAGCTGTAATTGAAGAAACGTCTTTTGATCTATGCAATTATGAAAACTTTGCCAGGGAAAATGATTTATTACAAAGTAGGATTCAATACTAAGTCATCAATTTTTTAGATTTTTAGTCAAGTTTTATCTCATTTTATTGAGACCAACTACTCTATTTAAAATTATCATTTTATAAAGCGTTTTCATGTGCAATTTTACTCTTGAATGCACATTTTCACTATATATTTTCAATTCAATTTGTATAATTACCAGTTTTTATTTATATAATCTTGCTCATTGGAGCCTTTTATGAAAAGCTGTAGATTATAAGTAGTAATGATATAATTAATATTCTTTATATTTATATTTTCAACATCTTTACTAACTTTGTAAATTTGGAGATTTGAGTAATAAATAAATTTTTCTTTCGGTTTATATTCAACTAGTTTAATTAACAAAATTAAAAAAACTATTTAATGATAAGGAGATAAGAAAATTAAGTTCAAAATAATTTCTATATTTAGATATTAGCAATATTATTCAGCTTGATGAACGAAGCGAATGAAAATTGCATATAATATTCAAGGTGTTATATAATTTCTAGCTTACAATATTATTCAGATAACACTCATATGTAAATTTTCCTACAATAATAATCCTTTTTGCACCCCACAATTCATTTCTTAGTCAATAATAATAAATTTTAATTGAAATAAAAAATTAATGAATAAAAATTTTAATTTTCTAAATAAAAATTCAATATTAAATATGAAAATCAAGGTGCACTGGTAACATGACTGGTAACAAAAGTTTCAACTAAAATTTTGGGTCCAAAGAACCAGTTGTATACAAAATTTACGTTCAATTTTTGATGCAATAATTTAAACATATTATAGTGTTTCTCACTTAAAAAAACTAAAATATAAATAAAAAATGATTTCAAAATTTAAAAATAATTATGTCTTTCGATTTTTGTTAATTAATACAATATAATTGTGACCAAGTATATTTTTTTGTTTTTAATTGCCATTCGAGAAACTATTATACGAAAGAAACAAATAACTGACGAGATAAGAATAAATATAAGTACAAATCATTGCAATCAACAAAAAAAATATCTAATATTTTTAAAAAATCAATGAGAAGCGTAATTAGAACATTTTTAAAATTTGGTAGAATTGAATCAATTAAAAGAATTCCAAAAGTCAAAAAGATAACATTGGATATTGAAAATTTAATTCAATTCAAACCGAGAAAGGGATTTGTATTTCGCTACCTTCAAAAATTTAAATTATTCTTTAAAAAGAGTTGTTTTAGTGCCAGAAGCAAGAAATACAAATGTAAATATTGAAGTACGATATGACGAATACCTTCTTATAAATGAAGAAAAAATATTTTTTTATGAATGAAATAGGCGTAAGCTGGTCTTCAAGAATTTCTTGTGGCAGAAGTTTGTTTGGTTCTCCGGCTAAAACAGTCGTTCGCTCTATTCGGTCCAAAAATTTTTCAACATGTGCCGCAATATCCAAATTTAGTATATTATATTATAAAACTCAAAATTGTGTTTTTAAATGAAATTCATTTTGTGAATTTTTATCAGAACTTTTCAAAAAAATGCATGAATTATTTTACAATGATCATGGATAATTTGGCGTTTCATAAAATGGTAAGTGTTAGAAATATATACGCAGAAAATGGGCATAATTTGATGTTTTTCCCACCTTATAATCCCAAATTAAATCCGATAGAATATTTTGGAAAATGTAAAAATTATGTTAAAGCCGCAAATTCAAACAAAGTAATTGAATTAGAAAATACAATAGTTTTAGGAATTTTGTCATTGTCAACGTCAAAATACTGAAAACAATGTCCTGGAACTAAAATAAAATGTAAGTATCCAAATTTTTAAGTAATTCTTAATTTAGATATCCGTTACATTTAAAAAATAGAACAATTGCAGAACAATTGCAATTAAAATGGAATTTATAAAACTTTTGAAATATATAAGGATTTTTAAGAAGACATTTAAAACAATAAAAAATTTATTAAATATCTTAAACGAAAAATGCCCCTTAATATAATTTGTTCACATTTATTCTTTACAGGAACACAAAATGATTTTCATTAAAACTTCCTAGAATTCTCCAATTGATCCGTTTAAACTGACAAGAAAATATTTTTCAGAGAATCGGTAACAGGTTATTCAAATATTTGCTTGACAAAAAATGAGTCAGTTAAAAAAAACCAACCCTGAAGATAGTCCAAAATATGTTGAGATGTTCGGATATTAAAATATTTCTTAAATTTTATAATATTCGTCAATTTTACAATAATATCAGCAATCTAAACAGTCTTTGTAGACTTTTCCTTCAAAATGCTGTCTAATGTATTTAAATTGGTAATTAGATAAACTTAAATCATTCCTGAAAAATAATCATACAATATTCCTGAGATTCGGTATAAAACTAAAAAGAAAAGTTATGTCATGAATAAGAAACACAAATTATCGGGTCATATTTTTAAAATAATTTAAGTGGCAGAAAGGAAAAGCTAAAAATTTCATCTGATGAATTAGTAATAGTGAATTTGATGTAGTAAAATGAAAATCAAGAAGTATTCGGTTTATTCGACATATTAGTGTTACCAACATATAAATATCTTAAAAATATGAATATTTTTTATTATAATTAAACCGAAACGATATAATTATTTTTATTGACGATTGTTGGGATAAAAAGCTAAATAAAAAAATTATGTTTACCAGATTTTCCACGACTGCAATAGTATGTTACGCGAAATTAAACGCCAGCGACTATTGCTTCCGCAATGTATATTATTATAAGACAATACATAGTAACGGAAATATTTATGTAATGAATATGTTATTTAGATAATTTAAATGTCGATAATAAACATAAAAGTTAACCATACATAAATAATAATCGCAAAAGTTCGTGTAAAGAATAAAAAATGTTTAAAACAAGAAATTAATAAATTTCAACAATTTACTTAAAAATACAGTTCTTGAAATGCAAAATAAACAAAAGAATCATTTTTTATTCATATATTTTAATAATAATAATAAAATATGACATTTAAATATTTTACAAAATGTTATCCATCAAACCATATAAAATTTGGAATGATTAATATATAAATTAGTAGTAATAATAATAATAATAGACTTAAGTCCAGCGGATATGAATATAAGATCAAATGACTGGTATTTTTGATAATTAATGTATTATATAAAACTAACAATATTTAAAACTCTTTGAATTTAATAATTGAAACATATATTTATCCTAACATGTCTTTTGGACGATATCACGAAAAAATTAAGGAAAACTGTTTGTGAGAATATGTACATCAAACGAAAGAATACTGAAAACTCAAATAGAAAGTGGAAATTACTTATCCATGGATGATAAAATATTTCAACGAAAGAGATATGACAAACCACTATACCAATAGTGATATACCGAAAATAGTAAGTCGACTTGAAGTGTTAATTTGAAAAATGATATATAGAAAAATCATCCAACAACATCCGTAATAAGATTTATTTGATATTAACAAGGTGAATAATAATTTTCTATTTCTTTGTATTTGTAGAATCAAAACAAATTCACATGTACAGACCATCAACAAACAAACGGAAAGTATTAATAGTGTCTCCAAATACATTTAGTTAATTTTTCAATCATCCAAATATGAGGGTAATTAAGTCGAGAATTCCAATATTTATTAAAAAGCTTGAAGGCTATGAATCAGTAAATATATCGATGATTTATAGTCTTCAAGCTTTTTAATAAATACAATGGAAAAGAAATCAGTGGTGAAATTGGAAAAAAAGTTCTTATATTACAATATTTATAACTAATACCTAAAATCCATTTTTCACTTCATGATTCTGAATCTTTCAAAATAATTTTTTCCAATAATAAATTTAAAACGGAACTCCATTCAAAATTACAATTAATTAATAAAAATGTGTTACTTAAAATTATTTAAATTTTATGCAGGTTTGTTTTTCTTTCGATTACATTATGATCGAAACGTTATTAAAGATTAGAGAATTAATATATTCACAATTCCACAACAAAATAATCGCAATGTTCAAAACAATTGACAAGAAATTGTTGATATCAGAAATTAAATAAAAGAATAGAATGAGTAAATTGGATAAATTTTATAAAGCCTTACTAACCATAAAAACTACACAAACTTCAGAACGAGTATTTCCAATTACAGGCATTTTTAAAAAGTTGAATGAGTTGTTTTAAAATGTTACTTTAATAACCGACCATGTAAAATAACCACTTGCAGAACGTATTATAAACGTTATTTTATAAATACTCAACGTACACTTCGTTAAAAAATGATGGTCCAAATAATAGCCTTTTTTTGCATGCTATTCGGTGAATCGTTGTAAAATTAGAAAAGGATTTTACTTTTTACAATACTATACCACCAATAAGGCATCGGAATGCATGATGTGAAGAAAATGTTTCAGTTGTAGGACCTAGTCCTTTAGAAGATGCACATTTATCAATTCCTCGTTTATAAGAATTATTGGTCGAATTTGATTTGAATGGCATATCGTTCCAAAGAATTTTACCACTTGGGAATTGATAATTTCAAGAAATGCAGCTGTTATATGGCCTTCAAGAAGCTATAATTTAATTCCTTTGGATTACTGTTTGTGGAGTTGTTATTTGAAATCAATAGTTTATTCAAACCAATCACAAACGCATGATGATTTAAAATTTAAAATTCATGGCACTAGGCTTATTTTATTTGAAAATTTCTTGGAAAATTCGATTCTTCGAATTTATTACTCCAGTAAACGAAGTCGAAATGGTTATTTAAGTGGCGTCTATTTCTGCTGTCTAACTGTTTTTGTTTTATTTCATTTTAAAATCACATCGTCCCTATTTGTGAAATAAACAAAAATATTGACAATTTCCCACGGTACTCGAGTAATTTTTTGAATTGATATTCAAATATTAAGGTAGCTGAAAATGCACGAAGTTTAAATGTTACTTGGAATAAAAATAAATAAATAATATATATATCCCAATCCCTCGCTTAACGAATTAATTCGTTCCCTAAAAAGTAGAACGTAAATCGAAATTTTATTAAGCGAATTTTTATTTCAATCATCGGTAATATAAACCAAGAATTCTGATTAAAAGCGGTAAATTAAAAATTAAAAAATTTAATCAATTTATATTATTGAAGAAAACATTCGTAATTCAAAAACAAAAATAATATGTATGTATTTAATTTATTCATAACAAGAAAAAATATCTATTACATATATATAAGATAAAAATAGATTCGAATAAATGTCATTTATCTTTTATTTTGTCACTATTAATTTATTTTATCTTGCTTTCAGAATAGACCAATATCCCATTTTACATGAAATAAATGAAATTGTCATATCCATTCATATAATTTGAAATTATTTAATATTTATCGATGTACCGAATTAAATATTTCAAAAATACTTACATATTTGCAAGTGATTGGCCATCGTGTGAATCTTTTCTTGTAGCTTTACTGAGTTGATTGTATTTAATTCGTTCCCCAGTTTCATGAGATCTATGATCGGAATTATTTTTCAGATTGTGATTGATTGTCTAAAACAATTATATATAATCGTGAATGTATCTGTATGTTTGCTAAACAAATCTATTAAATTTTGCTCCCGTGGGGTACCTTTTTTACTGATCCTTTTTTTTTGGTTACTAAGCAAAATACCAGTAAGCAACATAATTCAGAAAATTATCAGGAACAAAAAGTGTTCCTCTGGGTGGGTTTGAATAACAAAATGTTCATGCCTTTTTGACAGCCCCCTACCCGAACCAGTTAGGTTACACCCAAATAAAACGGGGGTCTAGGAGCCAAGATAGGCAGTGTTTAAAGCAAAAGTTGTTTATCGGGTTTGGTTTGAAAAACAAAATGATAATTTTAGTGAGGAAGGATTGGATGATGGGAGTGGGTTACCATCAAGGGAGCGAAGTGACCTAGCTATTAACCAATAATGATTGAAGTTCAAATGCATATATTAATTTTTGTACCAGAAATTTGTATACTTTTGGACTGCCCAGGGCAAAGCTGTGTAAGATTTTCAATGCTTTCTCTTTTGTACAGGCCCAGATTACTGACTACACAATTAGACCCAAAAATCACCAAGATCAACAACAAGCCTTGGGTGCAAATATGTCTGAAATACAACTTGGGCTTTAATAATTCAAATCTGCTAATTTCTGTTCATGTTATTACTTTGTAACAGCTACTACACAGAAGAACTTGAATCACTTCGTAAGACAAAACCAAAATTATAAGTTCAGTCAAAACTGCAAGAAATCCAGATAGAAAATAAGGTGGAAAAATGAAACTGAATTGAAATGTTTGTAGTGGTAGGATTCTTTGTTTAACTCTTCAACTTCTTGTTTATATTGTAGTTATATTCATTGGTGCAATTAGGGTTTTTACTTAAAGAAAACAATTATAAAAAACACAACTTAGATTGCCCCCCGGCAACGACAGATACCCCAGATAGTATATAATAAAATCGAATTACTAAAGCAGTTATTTTGTTATTTTTTTTGAAACATATCAAGTGAAAAACAAGGAAAAGAGCGATCCAAACAAAGAGGATTATCGGTTAAACTTCGCAATGAAATGAAATTTTTGTGTCGAAATATATTATTTATTAAAGAACTATAATACATTGATAACAACAGATTCTCTAAAAAAACCAATATACTTTCTCAATGTTACAATGAACTGTAAAAATATTATTATTAACCACTTAACAGTTTGCACGAGCGTGACTCGGTCATTGATTTTGTTGACATAGTGACATGCCCGAGCCTCGTTCGGGAAATTCTGTTTTGATTTGTAGAATGATTTTCACGAACCGTGCTAGTTCATGGGTGCTAGTGAATTAAAACACGAATGTGCTAGTTGCGCTTTGAGTGGTAGTAGGTGGACATTTAAACATCTTTTCGAAAACAAATTAAACTGTTAAGTGGTTAACTAGACATTTTAGAGACATTCTTTGATAAAATCTATAGATGAATGCTTATCAAGTTACGTACAATAAATATATAGCCCAACAGATATTTTCACTCAAACATTATATAGATAGAACTTATATCTCTACAAAATGATATCAGTATTTATTTCAAATTCACACTCATAATACCTTTAACAGCGCCTTTTCAGCCAACTTTTACATATACACACATTTAGAACATTTAAAAAATTCTAATTATTCATTCCATTCTGCTACTAAAAAATCATTTTAAAAACTAAACATTTATTGAAATCTCAGAGAAATTAGAGCTCTATTTACTCTCCAAATTGGTGATATGACATCTTTATCATCTATTTTATATTCCTGTAATGAAATATTTACAAACCAGTTTTTCCCATCTTTATATACAGTNATGTCAAAATAGATAAAGTAGTTCCAACATATTCTTATAATTTTCTCCTTTGACAAGAGAATTATGTGAAAACGAAAACATTGACGGCGTTGAGAGTCGAACGATTTCATATGGTTCTAAATACAATGACTTCAGCATCTGAAATGGCAACATATCCCTGCAAGAAGATTTACTTGAAGCCCTGCGACGAAAGATCTTTCATTCAGTATTTAAAGTACATCAAATCGTACATAAGGTCAACCACGAATGGAAATCGTTTCAACGGCCTAGCATTGCTTGGACGAAATAACCGATTTGGATTTTCTATACATTCCCAACAACCATTTATTTGAAAAATTTATTTGACCATCTCGACTGTATTGTCTGTTTATAATTTTTTACCGAGCTCCATATCCAAAAGTGAGCAAATTATTTTTAAATAATTTCAATTCTATGAAACGAACTCAATATATATTCCAGATTAATAAAATGCACTTTTCATACAAAACTATTTAATCGATTTTAACAACCTCTGAGGTTTAACATTCAAAAATATCAAAGCATCAGTTAATTTTCCTTTTGTTTAAATTTGTTCAATAGATTTTGTTCAAAAGTTTTTGACTTGAATCAATGAATTTAATTCTACGTCTGTTGCATGCGAAATTATCTATTATTTATTCTTTATGACTCTTGTACATTTCTATATAAGCATTGTACAATTTGAAATATTTACAAAAATTAGTAATGTTCACAGAAAGACCCAGGAATGACAATAGGAGGTAAGATATATATTGAGATATTTGCCCTACTGCTATTATAAATCAATATAATGTGAAAATTAATATTTTATTCATCTTGAAAAATAAATAACTATAAGAAATTGAACTGCGAAGTTTCAGAGTATTTTAAATACAAACTTTATTATAGTAAAATAATATTCAATTCGATAAATTCTTACTACTTCAGTTGAATCTTGATGGAATTTCGGATATTCAACACTGGATAAATCTGAAGAATTAGTTGATTTTGTAAAATTTTGATTGAACATTTTCAAATCATTTTCCAACTGCTTTTTGGCTTTTAATATCACAGATGCTGCCAGACGTTGATTTTGAATCAACGTTTTCTGATCTTCTATCACAGCCGCCGTTCGCTTAAGTTCACGTTCTAGTTTTCGAGAATGAGATTTCTCAAATTCTAACTGAAAACAATTTGAAGAAATTAAAAATCCCAAATATGTAGATGTGTGTTATTATTTAAAAAAGGCGAAGAAAAAAAATGTTTTATTTTTAATTTGTTGTTTCCTACAAATTATATTATGTGCATGAATGTGCATAAATGAAGTATTCGTTGTCAACTAGAGTATGACTCTATAAATGAAAAGGAACATTGTTATTTTAGCAAGATAATTAAGTTTGTGAGTGCTGTTGGGTAATTTGCTTATAAATTTTGGAAGAAATTGAAACCATCCGGCATTTATAGCGTTCTGATACTATTAGGAAATCACAATTTATATAATGAATTCTGAACATTATTGATGATAACCCTCGTAAGTCAATGAGGGGCCTTGTTAAAGATCTTAGGGTGTCAGGAGGCTCTGTCAGAATTGTGTGACTTGAGGACATTAGATAAATGTCGTCTGTGGTGAAAATAGGTTAATTCCTTGTCTGTGAAGACTTTAGATCTTTTAATCAGAGTAAGGTGGTTACTTAACAACATCTTACTTAACTTCTTCTGTTTAGTGAAAAATGTCATGCTACCTCAACTGTTAACTGTATATTAACTATATAAACAACTATTAAGCCCTGAATAAAAAAATAAACAGTGGAATGCCCTCAGTTTCAGCAGAAATCGACTCAAATAAAGATGAAAATCTTCCTGGTCACTTGGCATCCGAAATTTCCTCAAACTAATCACATAAAAAACAATCAGACTACTAAGTGTGGAATATTGTTAAAAAATACTAATCGACATCTCGAATTTCAAAAATAATTGCAAAAAAATGCTTAAAATTAATAAGAATCTCTTGCGGATCTATATTGAAGCAGTCATTAATACTTTTTGCTTTTAACAGTGGAATTTTAGAAAACTTAAAATTTTTGTTAAAAAAGAACACTAATTCAAGGTGTCAAAATGGTTAGAACAAAATGGTTAGGATTTATTTATTGTTATGGACACGGAGATTATATTAACCATGAATTTTATGGGAAAATTTGATTGAATTAAATCTCTAAAAAAAACCGAAACCGAGCCCTGTTGAACCAAAAAACTCATGCAGGTTCGGGTTCATAAATTAAAAAAATTTATTCTGTGAATTTTTTTTGAAAAATAACGAGAAAAAGTAGTAAAACAATACACGTAAAAATAAATATTGATCTTCGTTTCCTGTTTTAATTTATAATTTATATTACAAATTTATGGCTGAAATTTTTAAATTTGTCATTGAAAATAAACATAATGAAATGACATGTTCAATATGATCTAATAATATTTTTTAAACATCAAATAACCATTTATTTCATAAGCGTATTAACCAATAGTTTAATTTGTAATATTTCGATCTAATTTTATTGGCGTTTTTTAAATATCAAAACAAAGTACACTGTTTTCTTTTCAAAACATTGCAGAAACGATATTCTTAAATTTAAGAAATTTAATGATGCTTTTATAAATTTTGCACATTTTCCTGCACTTGAAAATCAATACACTAAAATTGCACAATAACGTATTAACCAGATGTGAGATAACACATTGACCAGTTGCACGGACACTTCATCCGCGACATCGAAACATTGGTGCTATTTTAGGGAATATGTGCGCGATAACTCAGTGGTTTATGGGGTTCACACCCATTTACTTACATGTTACAGCATACAACTTAAACTACGGGAGCTATAAAGCAGTTGTTCAGCAAAACCTTTGTAGTTTTCTATTTCGTCATTTTCAAAAAGTCCTGAATTCATTCCAAGATCTTTTGTTTTCCAAAGTTTCTGGTGCTGACATTCCCCCTGTATAAGCATAATGAACAACACCTCTCATAATTTTGACGCCTGGGAGTTAGAGAAAAGTTCTTACTCCCAGTTATATGAAGCAAAGAAAAAGAATTCTATTTAGACAAAAGAACTGCATACTTAATAATACCAAGTTACATGTCATTTTAGCAGAATTTATTTAAAATTGATTAATTTGTCCTATGTGAGCTGCTCCACAAAACACAGGTCACAAGAACAATCTGTCAGTTCAATTTGTAGTCTATGTAGAAAACCAAGACTTTTTAAATCCAGCAATCTATATATAGATGTTGTAATATTGTGAAATCTTTAAAAGTTTAATAAAATAAGTTTCGAATTCTAAATTAGTAAAACTTAACTACTAAATAATTTTCTATAATATAAAGTCACAAGTTACGTAGTTTCCATATCAAGAGTACAGAATTTAGCATATTTATGAATAATTTAATGATAACAAATATTTTATTTATAAATAGAAAGGTAACCGAAGAAAGTTTACATTATAATTCCGACATTTTAAATTGAAATAATTTTATTAGCTATAAGACTCAGTTTAATAATTGAAAAATTATTTAAAACCATCAAACACGATGTGCAGAATACATGCCCAAGTTCATAATGTCTAAAAAATCCCAATGTACCTAAATGAATCAATTGTCCACAGTATTTGTTATAGTTTATATTATTTATAGTAAATAAATAAAAAAAAATTTGTAGAACCCAACAGCGTCACCTTTAAAAAATACTGTCTTGGGACAGATGGGGTGCCAGTGTGTATATGGTAGTAGATATGATAAGAATTAATTATTAAATAAAATTACAACTTATTTTAAATGGACTTGACTTGATTCGCAGAGTGATCTTCTTGATATTTTATATTTTATATATTCAGATTATGTCTTCTATATAATAGTTTTAATTACAATTGTTACACGGATTTGAGCAAACTTCGAATGTATGTTTGCTTATAATTTTTTAATATATTTCTAAGTTTTAATATTGATTAAAATTTCATTTCCACGACGCTACGGGAACGAAAACGATCGTAAAAAAACCTAATTGAGGTCTTGTTGAAAATAATAATAACAAGAAAAATATAACAACCTACTAAAGTATTTAAGTCCCAAATTATTCCATGTCCAATATGATTTTTGACTATTATAATATTCATATTAGTTAATTTTTGATGCGCTAATTTAATCATTAATTTCTTTTGTTCTGTTGTTACTGACCTTAAGACCGAGCAAAAGTAAGTATAAGAGAAGTGTTATCAACTTTATGTTCTTCCGAAAATTGGGCATTTTATTTATGGATGTGTATAAAATTGTTTTGTGTTAACTGAACTTTTAAATGGAAATTTTATTATAGAACATGCTGTCTTTGGGCGTCAACAATTGGAAATATATTTGTATATTGGACCTATAAAACACTATGTTCTGGAACCTAATTAACACATATAGATTTTAAATAAGTATAATTTTCATAATTAAAACTGCATGTGATAAGATTTTGGATGTTAAAAATTATTTCAGAGGTTATAAGGCCCTTAAAATACAACTATTTGAAAACATAGTTATATCTGACGCAATTCGGAAAAACAATTCAACAATTCCGTGAAAGCATTTTAATGTTATCTCGGTGTTTCCTCATATCAGTGAGCTATACTAATTAAATCAAGACTGAAAGAAATAACAGACAACCCATTAATGTATCAAAAAATTAATTTTGGGAAATAAATAGAAATTTTTTACAGTATCATTAAGCATGAATAATGCGTTAAGACCTCTAAAATCAATATTTTAGAAGTAAATCATTTTAAATGATAAACAAATTTTTCAAAGAATTGGAGAATATTGTAGTTGTTTTTAAATCAGAGTATTATTAACCCGTAAGCGTGTTTCATATTTTGTAACAAAAACCCGCATCTATGTATCGATGAATTAACTTTTTAATTGCAAGTATTGCATTTCAAATTAAATTTGGAATGTCTTTTTGTACATGATTTGTTGTTTTGAGTGAATAAAATTGGTATCTCTTCGACTAGTACTACCATTGCTTCATTTGCTGATAATGTTGGGCGTAACAAATTATTCACAATTTTCCTTGGTTTATTTAACCACATAAATTCCGACAACTGAATGGTTTCTTCTTGAGACTTTTCGATTGTTCTCAATTTGATGATTATTAGAAAATGGTACATGGGCAGTGGACACCACTACTGCTCCTTCACTTGCACACATATAAGTTTATCACTTAATCAAAGATCTATAATCCTCCCATTGATTTACTGTACTCTAATATTATGTTTGATTTATGTAATCGCTATATATACTTGAAAATTTTGAGTGTTTAGTAGATGAAAAGACAGCAACATTTTTCTTTAGAACATCAAACACCATAGTAATAGTTTTTTTTAAATTCAAATAATGTAAAACTTGATTAATTTTCTTGGCTTGGTAAATAAATGTTGGAATCCAAAAGATGTTGGACCTTAATTGAATAAAGTATTAATCAATCTCAGCCTAGTAAATTATCATTAGTTATATTCCTTTTTGAATCTTCAAATGGTTCACTCAATTCCAATAAAATATTCGATGCCGAATTAATTGCTCTTGACATTTGACAAAGAGAATATGAAATTACTGATTTCAAATTATAAAAATTTACATCTCTTACTTATCGGGATTAGAAGGTATATATTACTTGATAGAGCATCTATCGCAAAATGATACAAGTTATTAATCGATAGTAAAAGTCTTTCCAAACAAGTAATACCAGCTGTAGTTCACTGTATTCGAGACCTAATTTATCATTTAACGCCAGAGACTGCGTATATGTAAATATGATGTCGAAACAAATAAATCAGTATGTAAATTTTTGTTTGCTCATTGTAACGCTAAAAATGTTATGTTCAGTAGCTAAAAAAACAGTTTTCAATTCAATAATGCCGACATCACTCGAATTTTGTTGTTTATTTGTATATTCAATCATCTCAATATATACCCTATCATCATTTGTATATTCAATCATCTCAATATATACACTATCATCATTTGTATATTCAATCATCTCAATATATACACTATCATCATTTGTATATTCAATCATCTCAATATATACCCTATCATCATTTGTATATTCAATCATCTCAATATATACCCTATCATCAATAAATAATGCCTAAATGGATTTTCAATTATTCCTCCAGGAAGAATAACAATTCGTGAAGAGTTGTGCTAATAATATTTAAATTCTTTGATTGTAATCCATTAATAGTACTAGTCTTCCCTGTTACAGGTAACTTCCCTTTCATGGTCGTTAGTAGACAATTTTTCATTCTCTTTTGTAGTAATACATGATCTAATTCACAACCAGTTGCAGCATCTTGATCATGATCTCTCTACAATGAAATGATTTTTGCATACAATGTAGTGATTATTTTCCATTTCACCTTGTTGATTTGATCCAATACCCACATTACATAATATAGACTTATAATATAAATCTCACAACTTACATGTACAAACATCTAATAAAAATACTTGAAAACTTTATAGTACGTCTTATAAGCAAAACACAAATCAAAGTATGTGTTTAGTGCTAAAATCAATGTAAAATGTATCCCGAATCAAATGTTTTCAAAAAATTGATTTTTTTGTCGAAAAATAGAGATTTTAGGTTATTTTTGATTTGCATATTGTATTTATACAAGAAATGCAATAAAAAGAATAAATCAATGAATTTTTATAAGAATAAGTTAAAAAAAAGATAAATGTTTCAGCTAGATTCTCATTTTATTAACCAAAAGTCATATTGTAAAAACAACTTGTTCAAATTCCATAGACGTGTATAACTCTCTTGAAATGCATCTAAAATAGATATCCTTCTGTTTTCTTGATTTTAAAGTTATACACTTGCAGTGAAATATTTTTTTACTGTTTACCTCTGTCCCTCTACCAGTTGCATCACTCTTATCAGTTTAAGTTATAAAAGATAATTGGAAAACATATTTTTTATATTTTTTGAAATTGTGCACATTAATTTAGAACAGAGGTACTCAACATTTTCAGATCGTTGGAACTCAAAAAATCGATAAAATTACTCACAGAACCAAAACTTTGCAGTTGATATTTGTAACTGGACCTTGACTTGCAGTAAAAGAACCTATACTTCAAGAGTTTTGATTGGATAAATTACATTGACAGGTAACAAAGCTCGTTTCCAAAAAGTTAGAATTGTAGTTAAATATTTCGGAAATATGCATGACAATAAAATATTATTTGTCGATTTGAATAAGGAACGATCGCTTTATATAAAATCTATCATACTTGGCACGTGTATACTGACTCTTGCAAAACAACTTCAAGATATTCCACAATGTACTTTTCGATGCTTATATTTTTTAAAATGGAATAATATCAGTACTTTTAATAATGTTGCTTTTGCTATCTAATTATTTCATAGTGACGTATATGAATTTTCTTTTATTTTATCAATCAAGTTCGTACAAATTAAAGGATTTGTAGATGTTATTCTGATGAGGAGACAATCCTGAAAAGTTTATCAAACCTTAGCTTGTCTTAAATAAAAACTGATCGATTAAAAAGATCATATCAAAAACATCGATATATTTACTGATTCATAGTCAAGCTTATATAAATATAAAGAACAGGAATTACGGCAGCTATAGAAAAGAATGATTCATTTTATAATTTTTATTAAATTGCGTTTCGAATTCAAAGTCCGCGAAAACAGTTACAAATTTCAAACATCTTTCATACGAATGAACAAGAATTATTCTTTCTTGGAACTCAATGCACATGCAAAACAGGATATGACAGTGATGAAATCAAACAATTCAAGTGTGACAACGATATATGAGAAACACATTTTCTCCCAAAGCTATAATTATCTGTGAAATTCTGTTTCTTGCGTTTCCGTAACATATTCCGTAACATATATCATTATATTATTTGGAAAATGAAATAGATTTTTAATAATTAAAATTGTCGTTAATGAGAATCAATAATAATAATATTGACATCGATAAAATTAAATTAAATTCAAAATATTATAGTTTATAATAAAAGCTCAATAAAATGAGGTATTGTATAATTATTGATTTTTGTGTAATCAATCAACTTTTGGCATAAAATATTTAAAAAGAATATAATGATAGAAAATAATAAGTCAATATGTAAAATGCCAAGCGAAGCTGAAAAATATGTAGCATAAAAAATGTAACTTACTAATTTACTTATAATTTATCAATAAATATATATAGATTTTTAGTAATTCAAATAGTAATAATAATATTGAAATCGATAAAAATAAAATAAATTCAAAATATTATAGTTTATAATAAAATAAAAGTTCAATAAAATGAGATATTGTAATAATTCACCATTCAAAATTATTAGTCTAGAGGCGGATTTTTGAAATAAGAAAAATATCAAAACTAAAAACAAATTATTACTTCTGATTTTAACCTTTCACGCTCTTTTTCCAACATTACAAGAACATCATCTCCCTGAGCTGCATCACGTTCATGCTTATTTCTCTCATCTTCTAATGCTTGTGTCAACTATAATGTGAATTAATTTCATTTATTATTTAAAAATAAAAAAACTACATAAAATGAAAAAAAAGTGAGTTTTTATATTTGAAAATTACTTTTTAATTTATTTCTAAAAAATATAAGCGACTATTTTGGAAATATCAATTTACAATGTGAATAAATCGATTTAATGCGCAAATCGATAAAGTCATTTTACAGTGGGATTGCCTAATGAAATTAATGAACAAGACTAAAAATAATATATCAAAGACTCATTGATGAACATTAAACTTTTATGATATCCCGTTTGAGCCAATAATTAGCAAATTACCAATTTGAAGCTTTGTTTATCAAATTTGATCGAATGTATATTTTTTGTAAAAATTCCTATAATTTCACTTGATAAAAATAATTCAACATATTTATTAGATATTATATAAATAATATTTTGTATTTAATCCAACCAAAATGAAAATATTGGAAAATATTTAGAGAACTAAAAAGTCATTTATCAATAATTTCTGGAATTAATTTATCGCTTGGGCATATTTTTATTTATAAAATTCAAAATTTAAAATATTGAAATTTAAAAAAAACGTGTAATTGATCAATTCAATGGATCCGAAAATTAACGTGCAAAATATTTATTATTTAAATTATAAGAATAAAATATTTTTATTAAAAATTTAATATAATTAATAAACTTATTCAAAAATCTATAATTTCTATAATTATTCTATCCTACCTGATAGTGACAGGAAAACTGTCGAAATATATTGTAAAACTAATGTTCGAGTGGCTCTTTCTTATAATTAAATCATTGCAATGTATGGTTAACTAATTATTTTAAAAGTATAATTTTCGAGTAATACATTTACAAAAATAAATATATTATTTTTTCAATCGAAAGAAGTCGATTTCAGATAATATTGAAATAAAATGTCATTGATAAAATTTTAATGTAACACAATAAATCAGACAGTCGGACATTCACGCAACTCTGATAAATTCTATATATTATAGTTTAAAATTCTAATTCTATCATTGAAAATAATATTTCTATCAGCTTACACTGATTTCCAAAAAGTTACAATTCAAAATGATTTTGTTAAATTATATTAAACTTATTTTTTTCAAATCACTTGTATTTGAATTAGTACTAAATTCAGAATAATCTAAAGACAATATGAACAATATTCTAGACAAATAACAATTAAATTTAACATCGGCGAGTTTTTGGAATATATGTATATCGATCATTAAAACTCATTTAGGGACGAAATTAATATTGTTTATGATAATATAAAACAAATAATGAATCAATCATATTTTAATGAAAAAAAGGAGTTTGTAATTTGTCCTTTTTGGAATAATAGTGTTTAAGTGGAAATAATATTATTACATATTTGGTAAAAATCATACTTTTCATAAAAAAATTATGACAAATTAGGCTAATTTATTTTTTTTATTATTTTATAAATCAATACATAAAAGAATATTGTGATAAGCCGTTAAATGGTCTTATCGAAATAATATATGTAAATGTCTTCAGATTCGGATGTCAATGCTAAATTATATATTCTAATTACTGAAGAAAGAAAATAGGTTGATAAAGGGCACTGGCAAATATCAGCGACGTTTGCATCAATTTTTAAGAATAAAACACCGTTCTAAATCAGGGGTAGTACCGTATCTGTACGTTGTAAAAAATTTCATGGCGTACCGGCAAATCTAATTTTTTTAATGGGGCATAAAATGCAATGGAGATTTGTATTAAAGCCAAGTAACTTTGGAGATAAATATATATATAGTGCTAAACATATAAATAAAATATAATTATGACTTAAAAATAGTTAGTGAGAAGTTTGGGCCTGTTTATTATTAACCAAAGAAATATGGGGCTCAATGTTTGTCAGTTTAAGGCGAAGATCCGATTCAATGTCCAGAAAAGCTCTATACTTGGTTTTCATCGCAGTCATTGCAGAAAATCCTGTTTCACATAAATATGTGGTCGCAAATGGCATTAAAAATTTTAGAAAATTAGAAATTGTAAAATATTAAAATATATGGGTTATCGGCACTGGTACGCGTACCCAAGGTTGAGAATACGTATTCTAAATGTTAATCAACTTTCAACTATTCCTAAAACAACTAATGGCATCAAATAATTTGTATCAAAACAAAAATTTGACTTCATTTAATTCCAGTTTGACTAATCCAAATTACAATGAAGACTACAAGATACGGGGATTTAAAAATGTTGAAAGTAATAAACGAAAAATAAATAATACTGAAAACAACATTATCAAGGAATTAAATGTCGAGTGAAAAAAAATGTAATGTCAGTAATATTGATTTGATCAGACAAAATTTATTGATGTCTAATTCCAAAAAAAAGAATTTAATTTGCGAGATGAAACTTTCCTTCGAAAGAGCAGAATATAGAAACACATTAACAGGTAGTCTAATGAATAATGGATACATATGGTCTGATTGCAATATTGTGCCCATATTTAACTCTTAATTATTGAAGATAATTGAAATAATAAATCCAGAAAAGTATTTGAAGTGAAATAAAAATCAGAAAAAATATAGATGAAAACGTAAATATTTCAAACAGTTCAGGACTTCTTGAGGAACCATGAGACTTTCAAAGGAAAACAAAATAAAAAGGAAAATAATGTTAAATTGAGCATAAAAAGATTGAATCGTTGTTTGGAATATTTAGTATCATTGACATTATTTTAAAGATTTTCACATTAATAACGAATTATTCAATAATTTGGATATTTATTTATTCAATCAAAGACCATCAAATCTACAATAAGCTTAGAATATTTCAGTATGGTGCAGAATTGTCATTACCAAATGCAAATTCTAATTTTGAAAGAATAATTAAAGGAATCGAACTTATCTTATGAATTAAGATAAGAAAATCGTTTCTTATATGAAACCTTTACTATTATTTTTCTTCATATATTTATAATTTTATCCAAATAAAAAATTTTCTTAAGTAATTTTCATTTTAAGTACATTTATATCGACATAAATTCTATTGATAAAAATAACTTCTCGATTATATTTTCAATGTAGAATGAATTTTTATAAGCTTACGATTTTCAGTAAAAACTAATTAACTATGTCTGAAATATATTAAATGTTTATACATAAGTAAATATCAATAAGATTCTTTATTAATTTCAATTTGACATTTTCACATCGGATTAAATCATTAAATATAAAATGCAATATGTTATTGCATTTTTATTGCATAAAGTTTAAATATACTTATTTTGAAAAGAATAAATTTTTTAAATAATCAATTATTTTTGCCTTTTCTATTTAGGACAATAGGTCAATAATTTTGGATTAAATTTATAATGTAGATTGATAGTAAAAAAATGAAGACAAAGGAAATTGAAAAAAATGATCAATAATGAAAAAAATGAAAATGAAAAAAATTTCCATCAATAAATAAAAAAGATTTTATAATCAATAAGATCGAAATATATTGTGCTATCTTTTTCAATAGAGAGTCGTAAATTTTGATTTTCCTGAATATTAAATTTTCTGTTGTTTCAAAAATTGTATAATTTCAAAAAACCTGAATAATTGATCAATTATTTTTTCCATTATCTTAAATTTCTTTGGGAACAATTTGTCAATAATTTCGTGTTAAATTTATGTTGATTGATAGTCAAAAGAAATGAACACAAAAAATTGAAAAAAGATCAATGATAAAGATAAAAGATTTTATAATCAAAAAGATCGAAATATGTTGTGTTACCTTTTTCAATTTAGAGTTACATATTTTGATTTATCCTGAATAAAAGAAATTTTACGTTAAAAAATCTGTTTTATAATCGTAGAAAATTTTACTATGGTTGGTTTAGAAAAAAATAGTAAAATCATAAACTTTTTTTTGTTCACATTTGATCTGCTATTTTCTCTAATGAATTTCATTTATTTTTTATTTAGATTTCGAATAAAGACTAATTTTTTCCCTTTTAAGCAAATTTTTCGGTAATGCTTTTTTAATTAGCAACACTTGGAACAAAAGGACAGTGAAGAGAATTGATGTAAAATAGGGGGAAAGTTTAAGTTCTGCTCCACATATAACCAGTCAAGTATCATTCCCCCGACCACCTATTGTCAAACTATCAGTCAAATCCGACGAGTAGTTAATATGTTTAAAAGTAATCTGAATCAATTATTTCACCATTTGCTGTAATCAATATATTTTGGCACTAGAAATTCAATTGGTGACAAATGAATAAAAAAGCATATGGAAAATTAACTTGGAATTAAATTAAGCTCAATTTATTTGTCAAGTTATGGGGAAATCATGCATGAATTTCAGCGAAACAAATGGATTTATTAATTTTTCCACATTTTGTTTACATTTAACGTTGCAATAAGTAGAACTTATTCCAATTCATATTTATATATGATTTTGCCTCATTTGCCATGACTAAACCTGACTCAAAGTTTGGAGAATCTTGTGAAAAGATTTATAATTTACCCATTTTGTCTTAGTAAAATCTTTATTCTTTCCCCTGTTGATATATTTTTACTTTCAACTTTATATATTTATGTTTTAGCAGACGTAAGTGTTGTGTGTCATGTTTATTCACTTGTCATGTAATTTTGTGTATTTGTGTGTCCCATGTTGATGTCCGTGTGATTTGGTGCTTATTTTCTTTGTGGTGTGTGGTTTTTCGATTTTAAAAGTCGAATCTTCGAAAATTATTATAAATTTCTTTTGACTGCCTTTGGTTAAATGATATTTGAGATGGGTTTAATAACTAAAAATGGGTCAGTATTCAATGCACACATCAAGCTTCGTAAAGGAGCAGCTAAATTGATAGCTGAAGAGCATGCTGAAAGAAATGGAAGAAGTACATTATTGGCTCAAGTTGAATTCAAAGATGCTTATAAACACAAGGAAATAATGCAAACATTTATTTTTGCCGACTTGTCAATTTTGCTAATGTGGACAGATAACCGAGAATGATAAATCTCAAGATGAAGAAAGTATTGCTAGTGCTAGTGGAAATTCAATTGTCATTGTCGCACAAAAATTTGAAACTGATGAAAGAGATTTAAAATTAACAAGCAGCCAAAATAAACTGCTGTCATCGTCATTTCGTGTAGTGATTGGAATTGTTGTCGATGAAAGTGAAGTTGAAGTAATTTTAATTTGATTTTAATAGATAATTCACTTTCTCATTTATATATATATATATATAAATATATATCAATATCGTTTTTAGATATCACTTTTTTGCATTCGCATTTTTTGCGATTTCTCTTACATATTTTTAATGTTTAACTTCAAAAACTCTTCAATTGTGTCTATTTATTAATAGCCATTTTAGTCCAGTGTCTACAAAGCTTGGTATGGTTTTAACTGTGATTGACACCTCATTAATATAATGATTTTTGGAGTGGTCGCCAACCGTAATAAACTTTATTCTTTTAAATATATAGGTAATTAAACAGCTTATTACAATACAATGCGAGGAATTGCTCTCCGCGTATATACTGCTGATCGCACTCAATAACTTGGTAAATTGAATTGAATCCTCCTTTGCTTTTGCATGAATTTATTCAGTATACTTTAGACCTTTCTTAATGAACTCAATTTTATCGCACCGTTTAGTTCCAATATTTTCTGTTTTTTCCAATTTCTCTAATTTTCCTCTACTGTTTAATTCCAAATTGCTTTCTCGACCACTAACTTCTGATGCCATTAAGACAGTGGTTCTCAACCCGTGTTCCGTGATTACACTTCCAGTGTTCCGCGAAAAAAATGACATTTTATCTTTAAATTTAAGATACATATCATCAAAAATCTCAATTAATTTTTTTATAAGATGATTCAATAAGGAAGCCGTTACACAGATATATAAACATACAAATATAAGTGTTTTTATTGCTTGTTATTGTTGCGCGTGGTATTTTCTTTGCTTATAAGAAGGCATTGTTTACTCATTGTTCACTCATTGTGGGCAAGTATTTTTTTGTCAGTGTTCCGCGTAAAAAAATCATGGGAATGGTGTTCCGCGCTTTTATATTAATTTAGAACCACTGAATTAAGAAGACTTTTGCTTTTACAGTCCACACTTGTCCGAAACTTGTGATAACTCATTTTTTTCCGTTCCAGTCTCTCCATAATTTGTACAGCTCCTGTGTTACCCCTGACAGTTCGGCACTCGGGATAATTTGTCAATTTTCCATACTTTTTTTCTAGTTCATACGATACCTCTGAAAGTTCGGAAATTCCGATTTTATTTTCATGTTTTGTTTTCCTGCACTTATTAATTATAAGTGCCCTTTCTCCGCTTTATTGTTGAACTTCCTTTTGTTTTGTTATTCCTTCCTCGTTTCTCAATTTTTCCTTTCTGTTTTCTTCTCCAAGTTACAAAATACTATCTTAATCACCCTATCTGTTTTTCCTCAAGTTATACTAATTGTTTATAATATTATTTATTATTTAGGCATCCTCGACAAATAACGTTATAAATCAATAAATGATAAAAATTTCTGGTCGAAACGAAATTGTAATTTCCAGATTAATAAAGTAAACAGTTGGGATTTGGGATTTCCAAGAGTTTCCCTTGATTTGCAGCTATTCCGCTGGATTCATACTGTTATTCCAATCCGGTTCCTCTAGTTCCAAATTTCACTGATCTTATCCAATAATTGGGGATACTCGATAGAATTAATCGGCAAATAACAATTGAGCAGTGGTAAATATCAATAATTTCTGTAATTTGCTACGCGGTGCCCTTTGGTTCTTTTCGCCCCCCTTGGTTCATGTTTTTCATTTATCTCATTGAATTATTGCATATATTCAGTCGAGTTCAATAGCAAATAAATAATTAGAAGTTTTTCAGCTGGGAATCCAGAGGAAATCTCTGGGTGGGTTGAAATGGGTAAGCAGGGGGTCATATAACAAATGGCAATAATAGAAGGAAATATTTCAAGTAGCTATTTAAATCAACAACATATTTGAAGAAAAAGTATTATTTAATTTTAAAAAAGAAGAAAAACCGAAAATATAATATTGATTTTATTGTGAAAATACTTTTTGTAAACACAACATTTGGATTTAATGTCAAATAAATCTTCAATTTTAGATAAAATTTTATAAAAAGATTAGATCTGTTAATAATGATATTTTAATTCACCAATTCCCAATGTTGATCATTTATAACTGTAAATGGACAATGTATTAATTATATTAATTCTAACAACCATCATCACAAATTTATGCAAAAAACCACTCGCGCCTTCAAGTTAAAAACAGTTTACTTATACACAACCTTTTATTATTCGAAAAGTAAAATATGGTTAATAATATGGTAATTGAAATGGGCAGCTGCAAAAAAAATATGCATAATTAAAAAAAATATCAAAAATGCCATCAAAACGTAAAAATCAATTTCTAAAATTACTTTGAGACATTTTTTTTCCAAATATACTATTTGTTCTTTCATTCTCATTTGGGCCTTCTTTTGTGATGAAATTAGATTTTCTAATTGATTTAACTGACTATCATAAACCGGCTTTAAATTCGATTCAATAGATGATTCGATATTTAAAGTATTCTGACTTGGACCTGTTGTATATTGATTATCACGCTGCATTGCTGAAAAAGGATCAGCTAATAAAAATACTGAATCACTGTTGCAATTATTCCAATTTGTTTCATTCGATAATTCCGAATTAACTTTGGATGACATTAATGCAGTATTCAGTCGACCATATTTTGCTTGATAAAGTAATTGCTTACATTTTTCAGACTATTAATATTTGTTTAATACTCATTAGTTATACCATTTTCATACTTTTAAAGTTGCTATCACGATTTCTCTTGCTTCTAGTTCGCTTTGCATAAATGCAAGCATCTGTAGAAGTTTGCCTTTATCCATTTCATTAAAATTGATCTTATATAGATTATGTTTAATGTAATCAAAGTTCAATAATTTTAATAAATTACTTTAACTGTTCTAGAAGTATCACAGACAGATTTAGATATATTATTCTTTTCTGACATAATAATTATATATTTTTAATTAAATAACAAAAATAGCCATTTAAAGTTTTGCTATTTATTTTTCATAATCTGTTTATTGTTAAATATTTAAACGAAATTGTAATTTGAAGAAAAACAAAAAATAAATTAGTAAATTAGAAAAGATTATTAATTTATTAAGATTAATATAAAGAATGAATTAGTAATTTTTAATAAACTTTAAAATTTCAATTAAAAACTTTTAATATAACTAATAATAATTTGAAATAAGTGTAAATCCATTTATTTTTGTCACAATTAATCTGTTTTTCAATTTTCGTTATTTTCAGATTTAATTTCGATTGCACTTTTAAGTGGAAAATAAAAGTGATAAATGTCCAATATAATATTCTGAATCAGTAAGAAAATTCTTTTTTATTATAAGTATTTATTTTTTATTTATGCTGTATGATGAACATTTGATTTAACATAATTAATGGGTATGTGTAGGGAAAAACTTTCACTTCTAGAAGCCTATTCATTCAACACTTTCACTATATTACCGCCCAACTACTAATCGTGCTTAATTATTTTAATTATGGTAAAAGAGACTGTTGATAAATTTATTAAAAATCTTAAGGATCCAAATGTTTGAAAAAATCTGAGTGTGATTTTGTTGGTGTGTGTGAGTTAGATGACTTAAATAAATTTAATAGCGTGTATATGGATGATGATCCTAGATTTGTGTTGGTATACCGTACTCAGAAATATTTAGAGATTATAAAGGGAAAATAAGTAATTAGTTAGGGAATTTAAATTATAGGATTGCATCAAATTCATTTAAAGTACTCAATATGTTTATTAATAAGTCTAAAACTCCGGTTGAATTTTGTTATGATATTGTTTCTCAGTTTACATGTAATGGCCATTTTTTAGTTGTAGTTTAAAAACGATGTCATCATTAAAATTTTTAACCTTACCTAACACAACTTAATATGTAATTTTTGAAGTGTTAGTTTAAAGCGATAATACTCACAAGTATATTCTAGCCTTAAGAAGAAAGAAATTACACGTTTCTAAGTTTTAGAAGCGGTAAAATCTTTAAAACACATCACTAAGTTAGCAGTAGTGTCTAAAATGGGAACCCTAGGTCGCCCCACCCCAATATTCTCTCGTAAAAAAAAACAAAACAAGTTTGTTTTTTATATCCTCGCTCACCCTTCGGGAAGGGATGGGGCGACCTAGGATTCCCATTTTAGACACTACTACAAATCTATGTATATTAAAATAATAATAATTTAAATATACATATATACAATGATTTAATAATTTTAAAATAAAAATAATTTCAATAATGTTGGGTACCCAAATTTTATTGATAGCCAAGAATAATCAAGTTGTTATATATTATAGATGTAAGGATTTAATAATACAAGGATTTAATAATTTTAATATACATGTATAGAATGATTTAATAATTTTAAAATAAAAATAATTTTAATAATGTTGGGTACCCAAGAATAAAAAAATATAACACATGTAATATAACACATGCAATGATTTCAATTGGAAACAAGTTAGCTCTTGAAAATTTCAATAATTATGGGAATTAGTAAATTTACTAATACCCAACAATGTAAAATATGAAGTTGTCAAATTTTATATTATAAAAATAAACCACTAAAAAAATTTTCTAAAAATAAAAAATGGCTACTTCAGAAAACTTCCATACTCAAGATTATTTTTGTGATTCATGTAATAGGAGTGTTGGACTAGAACCGAGAATTGAGAGCTTGTTTCAATGAATCAAAAATATATAACATAGAAATCGCACCAAGTTAAATTAAAACACCAATCAATACAAATTAAAGTACATAACACATTGATGATAAATCAGACCCGGGTAATAAAATAATGGAACGCAAAAAAAGGTCACGATCACCAACACAATTAGGAGAAACATCGTATTTGAAATAGCTAACAACAAAACTATAAAATAATAATAAATAAAATAATGGTTAATAAATTAATTAATAATATGAAAAATTGTTAAATAAATAAATTTGAAATTTAAAAAATAAAATATCTAGTAAACTGATAAAATAATAAAGGTAGAATAAAAGTAGTAAAATTAGATAAATTATAAAAATTTATAAAATCAAATTGTTTAAATCAATGAAACTAGAATAAAATTAACTAATTTTATTTAACTTATAAAACTTATAAAACTAAATTAAAATTAGCAAAAACTATTTAAATTATAGAATTTATAAAAATAAATCTTAAAAATTAATAAAAATTAGAATTTTGATTGATTAAATTAATTAAATTTAAAAATAAATAATTGCACACATTCATGCATGCATCCAAAAATTAATCAGAATTGCCTCGCATTCTAATTGGATATAGCAGCAGAGAATGCGTAGGCGTACAATTCAATCAGTATAAATACGTATTGAAATTTCAGTTGTTCAACTTGTTAAACTGGTTTTCAGATTTACCCAACAAATCGTTTTTCAGGCAGTGAACATATGCTCTCAATTTTCGATTTTATGCCATCGTGGATTGGACTGGGTAATTTTATTTTAATATGAAATTTTTAAATAATGTTTTAGGCTAAATAAAGTTTATATTCAATTTAGTTTAGTTGTTTAATTGTTTAATTTTCATTTAGTTTTTAAGTTTTGAATAATAATTTGTGGTGGGTTTAAATTTTTATGCTTATTAATTGTGAAGAATAGTTACATAGCATAGGAGATTCGCCTTGCCAGCTTAAAGTATTTAATTAAAGACATTTGAATTACCAAATATTTTGCACTTTCAAAGAGAAACCGGAAATCTAACTAAATTTATCAAATACAAAATGAAGACAGGTCAAAATATATAAATATATATAGTAGTAAGATGTGTCACCTCCAGGACATGTCACCTCCAGGACACATATAAGTAGGTCAAGTTAAAATTAAGTAGATCAAGTTAAAATTATGTAGGTCACGACTATATAGGTATTAAAATATGTAGGTCAAGTTACTTTAAATATATGTTACCTCCAGGACACTATATAAATAAATAAGTCAAATTAAGTAGGTCACGACTATATAGTTTATAAAAATATGTAGGTCAAGTTATTTTTAACATGTATCCCTATAATATATACATCATTCAAAAGATATTTGAGAGTAGAGTACAATGATCATACCTTCAAAGGTGTATGGTGAATCCCTAACCTTCAAAAGGTGCAAAACCCTCGAATTTTTTCAAACTCTATAATACATATCTTTCAAAAGGTAATTGAGATGTGAGTATGATGGTCATACAATCAAAGGTGTATGGTGAGTCCTTCACCTTCAAAGGGTCAAAAAATTTCGAATTTTTTCAAACTTTATAATATATATACATCATTCAAAAGGTATTTGAGAGTAGAGTGTGATGGTCAAACCTTCAAAGATGTATGGGGAGTCCTTACCCTCAAGTGTCAAAAACTTTGATTTTTATTCAAACTGTAAATTGATCATTTCAACAAATTTTCAAACCCCACAAATAAATTTCCCAACTCAAAATTTCCCAAATTTTAAAAATTCCCAAAAACAATTTTCCCAACTCAAAT
>CAUHTR010007404.1:89210-118869 GCA_959609185.1 Schmidtea polychroa | reverse complement strand
TCATGTACCACTTTAAGCGATGGATTACTCGGCTCACACGCCGATGAAGAACGTAGCAAAATACGTGAATTAATGTAAAATGCACAACACTCTGATCATTGACTCTTTGAACGCAAATGGCGGCTTTTGGTTAACTATTAGCCACTTCTGTCTGAGGGTCGGCATTATATTAATCATTACGTTCTATAGTAATGTTTTGAGAGATTCACTTTTGGTATTATTCCATCGAGAGTGCCTTTTTAAGGTGATAGTGTACGCAAGTACACCTTTATGGAAACATGAAGTACTGGTTGATTTTTGTATTTATTGTTAATTGGCCACAAGTTAGTATAAGTTTATATAAGTTTTATATGCAAAAAAATGGAACGTTGCTTTGCATTCACCGAAATTGGAAATTGATCAGAATTATATGTTCGAAAGCCAAAAGAGTACTATGAGCCAGGAATATTTTCCAATACCCTAATGTGGGTAATCTTGGCTATGCATATTTCGCGGCTGTGATTCAATCATATTTAATGACTTTGAAAATTCGGTAAACAAGAATCCGTCAAATTCCTCCGTCGATTGTGACTTGATGGACCTCATCGAATCGAATTAACCGCATTGGATCAAATTAACCCCTTTTTTCATATTGTCGCCTGTCTCAAAGAAATAAACTGTCAAACGATAACTGACATCGAACATCTCCCAGCGTCTTATGCAATTTATTCACACGATAGTAATAAATCAAATTCGCATATCGATGATCAATTGATGGGCAGTATTGGATCGGATGCTGAATAAAATCATGAATTTATCATCATCTATTGCTTTACTCATATTGAACAGAATATCATTACTTTTGTCGTGCCCAATAACTTTCAATACGCTGTGTAGGTCTAATGTCTCTGACGTCCACTTTTATTAATTTAATAATTGAATACAAAATATATTATAGAATTAATTTAAAAAATTAAGACATAAAAATACACTGTTTTAATATTCATATTTACATTAACTTTTCTCATCAATCAAATGCAAAAATGTGCTCAAATTTTCGCAATTGGAACTACTTATCGGAAGTCCGTTCAACCGATTCTATCAGTCAAAACAGTTTACTCGTTAATTAATACCATCAGTTTAATCTGCTCGAAGATTTTTGTCATTTTAACCTATAATAATCATCAGCATATTGCAGTTCTATGTGTACTACTGTTTGAGTGCGAGACATTATCTTTCCAAAACCCGATATCACAATCAACACTGCAACGGTTTGATTAACAGTCAACTTTTTCTCTATATCGAATGTGTTATTTCAACAACGTCATTTCTTTGAGCTTCTGTGTAGATTATTTTCCTTCTATCTTCCTATATTCCCATGTTTTCATTCATATATTCCCATGTTTTCATTCTTATATTCCCATGTTTTCATTATTATATTCCCATAAAAATAAATAAATGTTAACATATATTTAAATATTTATATAAATAAAAAACTATCAAAACAATTTATAAACAAAAATAAAGCGTATAAATATTTATTAATATAAACATTTCTCTTCTTAAAGCTTTATCTAGCCACCTACGCATATTCAGATAAAAAACCCTCGCATTGATGAGAATAATACGTTCCTGTTGTTAATAGATTATCTAAACACATTTCGATTGTTCTTTCTGTGTTATTTAATCGTAAACCATGAAAAACGTGAATTAATCATAGAAAATAATTCTTCTATTTGGTTAAGTTCTGGTGAATAAGGCACAAGATATTTTATTGGTATTTGCAAATCCGAAAAAGTTCGCAATACGGTAGAAGATTTGTGAATTCTCGCATTGTCCATAACCTTCTAAAATATGGCGATAGCTTCTCAGTAATATAGTCACATGATTAAATATATTTTGTCATGAATTTTTATAATATCAATTTCATGGGAATATAAGAATGAAAACATGGGAATATAATAATCATTTTAAAAGATATCTATTTGTGAAATTGTTAGGTTTTTACTTTATCTCTCTTTATCTTATTGTTCGGGTAATTTGTTTTTTCGCATTAACTTTCCACGTGAACACCTTAATTTTCATTATAATTTCTGAACTCGTCTATCAACATGACGTTTATGACTGGTTAATTTCTTATTTTATTGAGTATTATTTAATTTCCATGGGCTCGGGCTTTCCATTACCGATTAATAAATTCGTTTTTTCGCATTAACTTTCCACGTGAACACCTTAATTTAATTTATAATTTTTGAACTCGTCTATGAATTTGGCGTTTATGATTGGTTAATTTCTTATTTTATTGAGTCTATTATTTTCATGACACTTTCGTCCATGCATTTTTGGTTTTTTTTCATAAAATAAATTGTAACCAGGTTTATTAAACAATTATGAATACATTCATTACTATTTTTTTTTCATTATATGGATGGAAAAATAAATCAAATCATTTTTATATATTTAACAATTTAAAATTACCATAATAAACAATAAAAAAATTAAAAATATCGAAAACTAAATTTAATTTAATCAAACAACTATTTAGAATCTGATTTCTCACAATTTTCAGATTGAGCTTTGGTAAAATTGGGAGTGGCATGAATCACATTCCAAAATGTAACCTTTACTCTATCGAAAATAGCCTGTAAAGAATCAATTGCAGGACGAACATCAATCACGGTTAAACCAGGTAAACGCTGTTTCCCCACATTACCCTCATCGTAGTAATCTATAATATATCTTACTTCTCGACCACATCTATCAACTATCCAATCGTGACGATCAAATGGATATTGATATCTGAAATTGTATGGAAATTTATAATTACACGCCAAAAGACTGAAAATATTTCATTATTCAGCATTTAAAAACAAGTAATTTTTAATTAAAATTTCGTCATTTTGTCAAAATATCGAGAAATTTCTATGGAATTCAATCAAGTAGTTATTTGCATTAAATATGCCACAAGTAATAATACAATTATACAATTCCTATCTGTGATTAACGTAATATTTTCAACAGCTTCCTTTGCTTTTTATATTAAAATTTAATATTTTTCTTAACCCTCTCCGTATATTTGTCGAATATATTCGACATTAAAGCAAGATGTGATTGAAATCGAAATGTTAACGGTAAATTTAAAAATTATATGCCCCTGTCTCTTTCTATGGTTAGAAAAAACCATATTTATTTCATTACTATTTTGCAACCGGTAAACAAGTGAAATAGGTTTTTTAAGAATATTATTGCAGTGACCATTACGCTGGTAAAAAGTTTGAATTATAAAAGAAAAATTATTGTAGTTACAGTGATCGGATTTTGACAAAAAAAATTGTGAGTATTGATATAGTTCTAAATTGCAGTGTTATGAAAAAAAAAATTATAAAAATTTCATGTGGTTTGATGTGGCGGCTCATTTATGTTTGTATAATATATTCGACATTGACACACAAAGTTATATTTTTTTAATTCTTTTACGTATCAAAATTATGGTATTATCTTCCAAATTATAGATTTTTATATTTGATTTTTTTGTAGCAATGTCATATTCGCGAAAATTAACGGATGATGAGATTCTGGCATTGCTCGAAGCTGATTCCGATATTGATGATGAAGTAGCCGATGAAGGAGAAATATGTTTTGAAATTCAGCAAGTACAAACAAAAGACTTCGAGCCAGGTGAACATGCAGCTACATCGGAAAATGTTGACGAGCTCGATTCTTTTGAGTTGGTATTACCAGGAATAACCCCCGCTAATTTGGATGAAATGGGCCTTTCGATTTGCAACATGGACAATGAGTACAATCCGAGCAGCACATACGAACCACAAGTAGCTGAACCAAACAGACAAACAGTACCAGAGCCCTTAGAATGTACCGCAAAAAAAATATCAGGTGGCGAAAAGTTATAATGCCAGTAATTCCGGAAGTCCATACGTTTGAGTCAGCAGCTGAAATACAAGAAATTGATACTCCTTATTCTTATTTCAAGAAATATTTTGGGAATGAATTCTTTTCGAATACGTCATACTACACGAACCTTTATGCGCAGAATAAAGGTCTGTTATCGTTTAAACCTTGCACTGTTGATGAAGTACGTGTAGTTTTTGCACACCATATTATGATGGGCGTCTTAAAATTTCCTAGAGTTGATATGTTTTACGATCACGCCATAGGTATAAAATTTTTCACTGAGAACATGACACGCAAAAGGTTCTTTTCAGTGCGTAATAATTTGCATCTAGTGGATATAAGCGCTCGAGCAACAGGGTGCACAGACCTATTATAGAGCTGGTTCGTAGCCGTCTTTTACAGCTGCCTCTAGAAGAAAACCTTTGTATCGACAAACAAATAATCCCGTACAAAGGAAAATTTACCGCAAAACAGTATATCAAAGGTAAACCTTATCCATGGGGTATTAAAGTTTTCTTTTTGTGCGGAAAAAGTGGAATGCCGTACGATTTTATCGTGTATCAAGGTTCAACCACACCTATTAATGAAGGATGGATGAAAACGGTTGGTTTAGGTTCGTCTGTCGTACTTCATCTAACCCAACGCATACCATGCGATGAAATTGGCCACAAATTATTTTTCGACAATTATTTTCCATCTTACCAATTGTTCCAAATACTAAAGAAAAACAAAATTAATGCTGCTGGAACAATAAGAGTAAATAGATTCGCCAATCCTATATTACCAAGTGAAAAAGAAATGAAGGCAAGCGGGCGAGGATCGTCTGCTGAATGTATCAGTTCTGATAAAAATGTAATTGTCACTCGCTGGTATGAAGTCATCAATCTTGGCTCTAATTTCGTTGGCATCGGCGAAGAAGATAAAGCTAAACGTTGGGACAAGGAAAAAAAGATTTTGTTGTCATCAACAGACCTCAAGTTGTGCGATTGTATAATGAAAGCATGGGCGGTGTCGATTTATTGGATCAAATGATCCAATATTATCGAATAAATATTCGCACCGTCAAGTGGACATTGCGTGTAATAATGCACTTTGTTGACTTAGCTTTAACTGCAGCTTGGATGGAATACCGCCGAGATTGTAACGCTAAAGGAATGCCGACAAAAAAAATTCTGGATTCTATGNGACAAAAAAATTCTGGATTCTATGCATTTTCGAATTCAAGTAGCCAATACGCTGCTCGGTATCAACCAAGATGAAGGGGATCCACCAGAAACTCCACGCACACGAGGTAGACCACGTAAAACAACTAGAAGTCTCGGAAAAAATCCGCCAGTATTGCCATCTACATCGTTGGAAGCCAACATATGTGACGATGAGTCAAACAGTGATGAATTCGATTCAATGGTACCCGAAAAAAGAAAAAAGATGTTTCAAGTAGTACCACCAATAGAGGTCCGGCAAGACAACAAAATGAATCTACCAAGTTTTGTGGCAACGAAGAGTCCAGGTAGATGTAAGGCACAGGGTTGCGGAAAAAGCAGTTTTATTATATGCAAAAAATGTAACGTTTACCTATGTGTAAAACGAAGTAAGAACTGTTTTGAAAATTTTCACAATAAATGTTAACAATATCAATTACTATCAAACTTGTATTTTCTTTCATCTACATACAACCTTTGAGTGGCAGTGTCGAATATATTATACATAGTCTACCTGCCAGGTGAGAAATCTCAGGTGAAAAAAAATATTTTTTTTGTCTTTAGCACCCACATATTAGCTTATATACCAATTTTCAGATTTTTAGCTCGTTATAAATTATTTTTTACACGGAGAGGGTTAAAACGCCATCAAATGGCATACCTCAACATTACGCTGAAGAAGATGTAACTAATTGGGACATAAGGAAAATGAATGTTACAGAAGCCTCATCAGACGAAATTGTGAAATGGACAAAAATTGGAGTAAAGAAATCAGAGATTGAATAATATACAACAGACAATTCAATGGACTAAAGACTGATAAATTTGATGACCAATACCCTAAAGAATAAACTTCATGAAGAAACGTTTATGAGACCTATATGTTAATCAATACGTATGTTGACATGATTTCCTAATTAAAATTCAAATTAATTATTTAAAAGTAATCAGAATAAGCCGGTTGGAGCTGTTAACATAGCATATATGCCACAAAAAGCCTATTTAAAATAATAAAAATACATATAAGTAAATATGTTGGATGATGAGGGTAGGCCCATCACCATATTCACACTCAACAAATATTACAAGACGGGGCCTAAAAAAGGATATAGATTTGAGGTTTCAGCAATATCAAGCCAAAATCAATCCAATCCAACCCACATTGTACAGAAAATGACAATTGATTATCCTTATGACAATTGAATATCACTTGTTTGTATATTTTTTTTGTATATATTTTGTTTATATTCTGTGTATATTACCTTTCATTTAGCAATTGATTAACCTTTGTGTTATTATTTATTATTGAAATGTATTTTAATTATTGTTATCTTATGTACTAAGTAGTTATTTAGCTTTTATTCAATATACGGTTTGGGATATATCTTTCCTTGTATATACTTAATATTTTAACAAAGGGGTAAATTATCAATTATATTTTAAGCAGTTTAATTAAAAATATATAAAACAAAATCATTAAAAACATACTACTGTCTTCCACCGAATATAGTACGCGCGCGTACTATATTCGAATTTTATAATGTAACTTCTAACTAAAGTAAAATTTCAAAAGCTACGCGAGAAGTCTTTTTGCGTAAATCGTCAACGTCGCACAAACGTTTTACTTTGACCTACGCAATTACTGGTGCAGGTAAGGTTTTAAAACCTCATCTACTCTTTTCAGGACTTGTTAATAAACCTACTGTAGAACAGCGATGTTTAGTTGAGGTAAATCGTACAGGCATGTGGAACGAAAACATTTTAAAAAACTTCATTTCTGATGTAATTCTAACGAGAAGACAAACAGCTTTCAGTAGAGAACCTGTTCTTATTTTGATGGACTCCTATGGTACACATGTTAAGTTTTTTGAATCAGAAAACGAGAAACAGAAATATGCGAAACATAACATTCATTTCATGCTAATACCACCAAATATGACCGGATTGCTGCAACCAGAGGATGTCTCACTTAATAGAAGTTTCCAGCAACATTATTCTACAAATTATGATAAATATCTTGCAGATGCCTTAGAAGATGATAATTCCACATTACGAACAAAGGCTGGAAATATTAAATCACCTAATTATTCTATCGTTTCCAAGTGGATTCTAGAATGGATCGACTCTTTGTCCAACGAAACTGTGCAAAAAGCTTTTAAAGTTTGCGGACTGGTACCAAAGAATAAATTCGACATTCATAACTTGCATGAGCCATTAAGAAAATTTTTCGATGATTCAACATTTAAATTTGAAGAGTGGGAATCAAGTTATGGACAGATTTTGAAACAAAACAATAATTTTTTCTTGGATAATGATTCTGAATGGCACTGGCCTCTTGACATCCGCACGAGTTTTTTTCATTGTATTTGGAAAGCAAGTAATGAAACTCCAAGTGATTTCGAAAGTTGGCTTCCTAAATTTACTCGTAAAGTTTTGAAATTTATTGACAAACATGCCGTCTGCAAAGAATTGCTGGAAGAAACTGTCTTCAAAATGGTGAATATACTGGAACCAATATTGAAATTTTTTCAGTTTCTATTATAAATAATTGGAAAATTCAAGTCACAACTTTAGATGAGGAAGCATGTGAAGTGTCGAGCTTTATTTATGGGTCTAACTCAACAGTAAAAAATATTCATATTATTAAGCACAAGGACTTTTTCGGCTTACAATTATAAATTTTAATTTAATTTTATTTTATTTTGAATTGATTTTGATTTTATTTAATTAAATGAACTGATTTGAACTATGTGATATTATTTGAACTATGAATTAATAATAAAATTACAAAATAAAAGTATGAAACTTTTATTATTTAACTCTAAAATTGAATTTCGAATATAGTACGCGCGTGTTATATTTGAGTGCGCATTTAATTTGAAAAAAACTAAAATATTTCAAATATAAAATAATTTCAGAAAACTCGAATATAACGCGCGCGTACTATATTCGGTGGAAGACAGTAGTTAAAAACACGAGAACATCTGCTGTTACAATATAATAATTATTATAAAATAACATCTGCTATAAGTAAATTAATATTATATAAGTATTTAGAGCAGCCCTCTTTAACCTGCGGCCAGCCAACAGCTTTTTTGTGGCCCATGACCGTTTTTCGATAAATGTCTGATTTGCTTATAAATGTGCATATTATAAATTTGTTTAATCTGAGTGATGAAAGTTAAAAAATTAATCATAAAAAATCATACGATTTAGATATTATAAATTAAAAAATTATTTTAAATATTTAAAAAAAACGAAAAAATGAAGAACATCGAATGTTCCATGAAAGTTGGACCAAAAATTGCTTCTTTACTTTTCAAACAAACTTGTCTGGTCTGTCAACAAACTATCGGTGTCATGAAAGAATATAACATTAGGCGTCATTATACAAAAAGATTTACTGTCGCAAACAGAATTGATGAATTGGCGCTAAATATCGAAACACAATTGATCGACCAGATAGAGCGTTTTCAATACTATTACATATGTCTTGACGAATCAACTGATATATCCGATACTGCCCAATAATCACTTTTTGTCCGTGGTGTTAACGAGGAGAAAAATGAGATAGAGGAACTATTTGATGTGGTTTCTATGAAAGGATCAACAACAACTGAAGATATTTTTGCTGAGCTGAAAAATTCCTAGGATAAGAATCACTTTCCACTTTCCAAATTATTTGGAATATCCACCGATGATGCATCAGCAAATCGAGGAGTTCGATCTGGTTTTCCAACCCTTATATTACAAAGTTTAGATGTGGATCATTGAAATAAGGTTTTTGTATGCCATTGTGAACTGTATGTCGAGAATTTATGTGCAAAATAAATTAATATGAAACATGTTATGCATATTGTTGTGTCGACAGTTAATTTTATTAGATCAAAGGCACTCAACCATCGACAATCCAAACAGCTGTTGATCGATATTGATCCTGAATATAGTGATGATATTTACCATAGTGAGGTTCGATGGCTCAGTAAAAGTAAAATAAAGAGATTCGGTTGTTCATGAATAAAAGGAAAAGGCGTTACTGAATTTGACATTTACAATGGACGGCTGACTTTTCATTTTCAATCGATATCACCTTACATTGGCCTGATTTAAATACCAAAATGCAGGGAAAAAATATGTAAGTTAAAAAATCATGAAAATTAAATAAATAACAATAAAATAAAACTACAAATTTTATTTACAAAAAGAAAGAACCTTGTAGGGGAGGATGTATGAAAATGTTCGTATTCTGTAGTTTCGGTGGATGTGGTTCCAGATCAATTATTTTTCCTTTAGAATTATTGTTCGGTTCTTTCCTGTAATTTGTGGGTAATAGAGAGTTGGGATTCTGATACTTCTGCAAAATAGAATCTAAAACTACTAGTTCAATCTTAACATCGAATATTCTGTTAGTTCCTGGAATTCGAAGGAAATGGATAGATAAAAAACCAAAGCCTCTTTGAAAGTAACTCCAAAATTGTTGTTACGATCTTTGTATATTGTAAGTTGTTTACTGTGATATACGACAATTTTTATCAGTATCTTCGAGTGTATAATGACTTCCAAATTCGTCGTTATATTTAGCGAAACTCTGGTATATTTTCAGCTGTATAAGTTTCTTTAATTTCTTTAATTTTTTGTTTGATTATTTTTTTAATTTTTCAATTCTCAAAATTAAACTATTACAATATTGAATAAGCTTGTTTTTGCTTTCTCAAAGTTTTTGATTGCCTTTTTGATGATTTCCTGGAGGAGAAAATAGAGGATCTGGCGGTAAATAGCAACCTGATATATTTGCATAGCGAGATGAGGTATGAATTGGGTGATGTGAATCGGCACTGTTGGTATATTGAACATATTGAACCTGCATTTGTGCGTCTCGTATCACTCGGCAATAGCTCATGGAGCGAATGGAATATTACGTTACCAGTTACCTTACGAGAAAAGGTGTTGGGGACAATCAAATGTTCAACAGTCAGTGACGTATCGGACCTGGGCCATGATATGAAACAAAGGGCTAACACTGCGATCTGTGAGAGCGGTATATGGTTTGGAAATCTTTCCCGACAGGTCGAGTCATCGACCAGGGAAAGGTTGAAAAATCCTCCGACCTTACAACTGACCGAGCGGAAAAAACCCTCGTACAATAGTAACAGCAACAATCACCAGGCAATATGACACACAGTCACATAACCAATAAGGTCACGCTGCTGTCCCAGGTGGGGAAACCGCCAGATATTAATGTGGAACCCGATTGGGGCCCTGAAACATTTTGATTATGATTATGGTTATGATTTCCAGGAGGTGAATTTCCAGGATCGGGTGGTAAATAGCAACCTGATATATATGCATAGCGAGATGAGGTATGAATTGGGAGATGTGAATCGACACGCGTTGCTGTTGGTATCTAGGCAATTTGGTGAGGGTGGTGGTAATTAGTGGGCCAGGAATGATGCTCGCAGTGGTGGCGGTGGTGACACCAGTAGCAGTAACGAGGAGGAACACATCATATTTATTGATGTGGAACCTGATTGGGGCCCTGAAACACTATTTCGATAAAGATTATGGTTATGGCTGCGGATATTGAAATGGATTCGATTCTCATATTCTCTAGGCAATTTGGTGAGGCTGGTGGTAATTGGTGGGCCAGGGATGATGCTAGCAGTGGTGGCGGTGGTGAGACCAGTAGCAGTGAGAAGGAGGAACACATCATATTTATTGATGTGGAACCCGATTGGGGTCCTGAAACACTATTTCGATAATGATTATGGTTATGGCGATTTCCTGGGGTGAATTTCCAGGATCGGACGATAAATAGGACGATCCTCGTCGAGCTATTTGATGAGCCCTCAACGGCCCAGCGATAATCGATCAATCAAATGGACACACACCAGCAATTGGAAAGCTATAGTTGCCACAACAAAATGGTATCCAATGTCTGTGCGGATATTGAAATGGATTGGATTCTCAGATTCTCTAGGCAATTTGGTGATGCAGGTGGTAATTGGTGGGCCAGGGATGATGCTAGTAGTGGTTGCGGTGGTGACACCAGTAGCAGTAACGAGGAGGAACACATCATATTTATTGATGTGGAACCCGATTGGGGCCCTGAAACACGCTCTGTTCACTGTGGACTGTAACCGGTCAGTGACGGTTCCGTCTGGAGATTGGCGTATCCGGTTTACCAGCCCCGGTGGCTTCCTGTGCTCAACCTGAGGACCGCAATGCCCAGGGATATTCGTAATGACGATCGATATAAATGGAAAAATAAAATATTGTATGGTGTGATGGGGGTTTGAAATAAATGGAAATATCATGTAAGGCGCTTGTTGGTTAAGAAAAGAGAAGGAACTTTATAAAATCCGTTTATACTTATTGTATATTTATATGTTGTTTAAAAAGTAAGTGAGATTTGAATGAAATAAACTTCTAAATACAAGGTATCCTGGCATGATAAAAGACATATTAAGCGCAATAGAATGATTTGAGGGCGAGAACATCGATAAATGATTCGAATGAAAGTTCGAATTAATATGAAAGCTTCACAAGTTCAATGAAAAAAAGGAAAGGGTAGACATTTATTATGTTGAAGTAAGCAGAAAGGAACGACGATATTTGCTATCAAGATATTAAAAGATTATTGATACGAGCTTTCAGCGATCCCCAGAAACATGCATGACGGTAGCATCCAAGCATATGTTGAATCAATCCATGACAGTCCTGTAGCGATTACATCCTCATCGAGTTATTTGATGAGCTCTCAACGGCCCAGCGATATTGATGCGTCTCGTATCACTCGGCAATAGCTCATTGAGCGAATTGAATATCACGTTACCAGGTACCCTACGAGAAAAGGTGATAGTATATGCCAAGTGGGACAGATATGTTCCATTGTGGTAACTCAGAAATGCGTTCGCTATTTCATGGCCAATGATGGTAGCATCCAAGGATATGTTGAATCAAAAAGGCAAAATTTTGTAATAATTCTCCAGATTTAATTTAACGAACTTGCTTTGTAAATAAATGAACTGGATTTTGATTTTAATGAATATTTGGAAATGGATATCAATGAAGAATGTTCAGAACATTTGAATGATCAAATGATTGTGGAATCCATCGTGGAACAAAAAATGATAAATGAAATAATAATGTGGCAAGTGATGATAGCGACGATGAAACAGAAACAACTGCAACAACAATAACCAACAATATTGCTTTAGAATCTTTTAAAAAGATACAAATGTTTTTAACAAATAACAATGCTGCAGCTTGGGACTGTTTATATCAGTTGGATAATATAGTTCAGCACGCTATATTAAAAAATGCGACCAAAACATGTCAATTAACATTAGAAAAATGGTTCAAATAAATTTGCGAGCGTGAATATGTATAAATAAATAAATGATACTAGAAATAAATATTACTAGTCAATATTTTGGATGTTTATTAAAAATAATTAAATTATTACTAGGTAGTCAATATAATGTCTTTTTTTCATACATAAATAAATTCTCTATTGAAATAAAATTTCGGTTATTGTCATGAATAATGATAATAACCAAGTTTTCGGTTAATGTCACGTATGTGGATATTAAGCGAGTTTCGGTTATTATCACGACCCGCTTAATATCATGATTTTTTTTGGAACCGTAAGCATGATATTAAGCGGGTTCGCCTGTACTAGATTCTAAAGATTATAATCGTTTGCATTTGACACAGGACCGCCCAACAAAGATAAATGATCATCACGCTGTAGATGTTCAAAGAGATAGTAGCTGTTTTATGTTATAATAAACATTCAACAAAAGAATGTAAAATTTATATGTTTTGTATATACAATATGGAATTAAACAACCATATAAAATCATAAATACACTCTAAATACGTTTAATTAACCAATAGGTTAGTTTAATTAATTGTATAATATCCATTTTATGTGCCATTTAATAATTTAATTTAATAATCAACAAACCCCAGCAAATGTCTAAATCGAGCTCTAGGTGAATATTCTGAAGCTTTGCCACCAAATTTTTTTAATTTTGGAGTTTTGCATTCTTTAAAATGTAGAGACTCCCAAATCAATACTTCTCGCCATGCTAATTCATTGTTCGAATTATGAATATTGATAATATTATTCATATCTGATTCGGAAATATCTTGATTATTCCAACGCCAGCCTTTCCTTATCATTGCATTCCAAAACATTTGTGGAGAAGGATAAACCCATGTCTCACCTTCTTTCCCATCGTATTTTGGAATTGAAGATACAACTCTTTCCACGGATAATGGAAAAGGTTGTCCTTGGCTTGGAGTTTGGTTAGGAGAAGTCATCTACAAAATTATGTTTATGATGTTCATACCTTCTATCAATTTTATATTTTTAAATTAAATTAAAAGTCAAAATCATAGCTCTTAAAATGTCAATAATTATTTAAATTTCTAGTTAATTGAGATTTTAAAAATCATATAAAGAAATAAACTCTATTAAGTAATTAACTTTTTAATAATTCAAAAATTAATTGTACAATTGAATTTCGATTGAATTTCATAATTGTTATATTTTCATTAATTATATTAATATTCAAATAATATCATACTAAATTGTTAGGACTTAAATCCGAAGTATTTTCGTCGTTGACTAAACTTGTATTTTGAGATATTGGGCATTGTGATGAATTGAACTTTCCAGTGTTATCAGAAATATTGTTTGATTTCAATTTACATTCATCATTGGAAATTATTTTTGACATAGGGCATTCTCTTGAATAAATATCAGATTTTTGGGCACATTCGTCATTTCGGGAAAAAGAATATAAGTTACCCATTTGTAATATGATCTTGATTATTGTTCAAAAAATTTCACATGAGTTTTTCAAAGTTTACGTATAAATCATTATATAAACAAATTATATTTACATTTAAATTCTTTTTTTTCTAAAATATAATAAAAACAGCTTTTAAATTTTAATTACGAATTTATGATATTTTAAAGTGTAAAAAACAGTAACTAAACTATTTTAAACTAAAAGATTTTCCCACTATTTTATAATAGTAACTAAATGAAATAAAATTTTATATATTGCTTGAATTAGTTTATTTTTTATGTAACTAATGAATTAAAACTCATTATTTTCTCAATTATTTTCAACTATCATATCATCTTCTTCCAGATCATTTATTTTCTGATCTATTCCTTTAATTTTTCTCTTCATCTCTTATGTGGTGCTTCTATATTCTTTTAAATTTTGTTCAGTTTCCATCTGAAATTAGAAAATTAAACTTTGTATTTACATCTTTTTTTTGCGCAGAACAAAAACTTACAACAAGATTCCATCAAACAAGAAATTCTTACCACATAGAATATGATGTGGGTTCATTTTCAGTCATTCGTCCTTTGTTGGCGACTAGGAGTGTGTCATGCTCAAAATGGTGGTAAGGGGTAATGGTGGTTGACTCAACCCGACTCCTTCCTAGACGCTAAGGTGATTATTGTTTTAACTACACATGCGCCCATGGTGACGACCATGTTGGTACTGCACATAGTAGCTGAAGATTGCTTCCGCGGCGGCCCTCTCCTCGTGCCTCCGCTTCGATTTCTCGGCGCGAGTCAAGCTTTTCCTCTTCGGTCGACAGTTAGCATTGATCGCGACGGACAGGTCATTTGTCGCTTGAGAAACGATCGGATGAGGAACTGGCTTAGCTGGAGCCATGTTGGTGCCGACGTATATGACATCGGGAGAGGGATGTGGCTACTCCACCCCATGGCTCGTACACGAAGGTTTAGAAACGAACAGCAGATCGTCACGCAGGCGGTGCGCTGGGAACGCATTGGTTTTATCGAGGATAGGGCATTCGGAGATCCGTTTTATGAGTTCTGCCTCAGTGTATATTAGATGAAGCGCCTTAGATTGTGACTTGATAGTGAGGCGTAGGTTCCTGTTTTCCTCAAGAATTCTATCCCGGCATTGCTCGTGTCTCAGCACTTTTCTATTGGCCTCTTTCATTTAAACCGGGGTAATCAAAGTACCCTCTAGAAAATCTATTCTCCTTTTTAGAGATCCTATTTCTGCCTGACCTTGCCTAATAGTGACGTTCTTGTCCGCGCAAGAGAAGCACGGTTTGAGGTTTGGTTTTTGCAAATTTGATCCAGACATTTCTAAAATGAGTAGATTTTAATTGAAAGAAAACTTATGACAACATCGGTCAGGGAAAGTGATCTACCAGTGACCCATTCGCATAGCACTTCATACATTCATTCAAACATTGTCCCTGTGGAGGGTAATTGACAACGTTAGTCGACTGAGGGATGACAGACAATAACAAATAAGACAACTACTTCCCCTATTCGTTCCGACCCTCGTGTTTCTACCCCCTTTCGTTTGCCTAACAATCGTCATGCCTAATCGTTCTTATCATTACAATTAAAGCATCGTTATCAAGATAGTAGTATTTGCCACATTTCGCTTTTCGTCTATGTCAAAAGGTTTTTTGATTTCGATTTTCGTACTATCCTACCTCAACATAAACCGTATTCTATTTATTATACTTGACGAAACTTAACATTCAACTTTACTCTCATCATTCCTTAACATTACTAATATTTTGATAGTATTCTGTTCGCTATAATTACTAGAATTTTCATTTAACTTTATTTGCATCATTCCTTAATATTAATAATATTTGGAAAATCAAAAATTTTATTAGTTTTACTTTCAACTATGTTTCCCTCATTTGTTAATATTAATAATATGTTGATAAAACGAAATTTGGTTAACTTGATTCTATTCAAATCGAGTATTAATGTTTGTGGCATCTAAATCATTTCTACTGTCGAAACTTTAACTTTGGTTTTATCGGTTTCCGGTATCGGTTCTACTAATATTTTAACTGTGTGGTTTCGACCATGGAATTGGATTTTATCATTGTGTAAGTAAACTTGTTAATGTTAGTTATGAAAGATCGCCCTAATTATCTGACATTCGTGTCGTTCAATCGTGATGGTTGTTCATATGAATACTCTTCGTCGTTGGTGTCTATCAGCGAAAATATTCACGATACTCGCATTGGTAAGTTAACTCGTTGGATTTTCGTTATCACCGAATTTGTTTAGTCTAGATGGATTTTGTTTTTATGGTAGTGTGAGTCAATTACAAGATTCTCGTAGATGGTTATTGATTTTTATCGCCGGTCGGTGATCGTCCGATTCAACATCATAAAATTTAAAATAAAATATCTATTAAACTGATAAAATGATAAAAAATAGAATAAAAGTAGAAAAATTAGATGAATTAAAAAATTTATAAAACGAGATTGTTTAAATCAATTAAACTAAAATAAAGTTAACTAAACTTATTTAAATTATAAAAACTTGAAAAACTAAATTAAAATTAGCAAAAACTATTTAAATTATAGAATTATAAAAATAAATCTTAAAAATTAATAAAAAATAGAATTTTGATTAATTAAATTAATTAAATTAAAAAATAAACAATTGCACACATTCACGCATGCATGCAAAAATTAATCAGAATTGCCTCGCATTCTAATTGGATATAGTAGCAGAGAATGCGTAGGCGTACAATTCAATCAGTATAAATACGGATTGAAATTTCAGTTGTTCGACTTGTTAAACTAGTTTTCAGATTTACACAAAAAATCGTTTGTCAGGTAATGAACATATGCTCTCAATTTTCGATTTTATGCCATCGTGGATTGGACTGGGTAATTTTATTTTAATATGAAATTTTTATGTAATGTTTTAAGTTAAATAAATTTTATATTCAATTTAGTTTAGTGGTTTAGTGGTTTAATTTTCATTTAATTTTCAAGTTTTGGATAATAATTTTTATTGGGTTAAATTGTTATGCTTATTGATTATGAACGATAGTACCGTGGAGTTGAGATCCAGCATACCATGGTTTGGGGTACCTTCGGGATGCTCAGACTGGTGGGTATGCTGACTTTCCAATCACGCAGCTGATTTCGGGCCGAAATGTGGAGGCTTCTCCACGGGTCCGTCGCTGGAAGTAACTTTGATCAAACATAGGTTAGGACTAAGAATACAGGCAGATCCCTGCTCAAATTTTTTGAAGAGCAATTTAAATATTATGGGAAGTGTGAATTAACTTGGAAATAAGAGCCAATCCCTGCTCAATTTTTTTGAAGGATAATTTGGATATTATAGGAAGTATAGAACAATAATTATTAGATGGAAAATAAGGGCGGATCCCTGCGCAAAATTTTATAAGAGAACAATTGGAAATACCCGTAATCGAGGACCACAAATAATCTAAAAACAGCATACATAGTGAATAATGACGTAAGACCTTCTATCGGCCGCCTAGAACCCGAAGAGAAAATACAATGGGGAGTAGTTTTAGCAATAGAGCTCACCTGCTCATTGTTTTTTCGCCTTTGTGTACAGTACCAACATGGTCGTCGCCATGGGTACGCAAATGGTTTAAAGTACAATAGTCATGGAGGTGCTTAGGAAAGAGTCGAGTGAATACCTATGATTACCCCTAACGTATTTAGAATGTGAAAATGACACACCCCTAAGTAACCAACAATTATCATGAATTATATTTTCATAATAGTCTGCCGTTATTGTATAGTTATTGGCCATTTTCAAATTTTGGTATTGGACAAAGGATTTTCGAGAATTTAATTTGTTAATTTTGAATTCTTGAAATGTAACTCGCACTTTGGCCAACTTTTCGGATTCCAGTATACATTTATTCAATAAAGTACTGATTCAATTTTTATCAGATTTCGTAGTTCTTTGATTTCTTTCTTTATATAAATTTGAGAATGCCATCCTGTTTTGTTCTGTTTTATTAACCATTGCGTTCCTCAAACGGGGTAAATGGTTGCAGTAGATTACTGATTTTGATTTGGTCTGTTATTTCACCATAAGAGATCTATACAATATTTGTGATTGTTGAATCAATATCAAATTTTTCCATCAGTTATATTTTATCTACTGCATATGGTAAGTCAATCCAATGACAACTTGAACCCTACAGTAATATCGATATACTGGATAGAAATAATATTTTGTTAATATAACTGACTATGGTATGATTTTTCGTGAATTTTCTTTTGATGATTGTATTATCTTTATCTCTCTCTTTGTTTTGATTGCAATGAGTAACTTGAGTTATCATTATCTGATACTAACTTGCATGCCATATTTGAGCCCAATATTTATATCTATATATAAAAATGGCACATGAGGAATCAGAAAAAAGAGTGGACATTTTCCTTCTTTTGGATATTTAGAACTCGACAACTGAGCTGGCAACGTGCACTTGAAGCAACTGCATTTTCCTCTCGGCAAACTCGTGCTCACTAGCACAGTACTAACATGATTTCCCAGTCGATTTAAGTTTAAAATCATCTTAAAATCAATAAACTATGGGGCTTGATAATAAAGTTCGATATCAACCAAAGAATTTACATAATATATTTACTATTAATCAAAATTAATTTCAATACAGTGATATAATCATTGTTTATATATTAGAACATCAGCAAAAATGTAAGACAAAAAATAATGTTAAATTCGTTATAATTTGGTCAAATTAATTATTGAATTACATTTTGTTTAAATATTAATCATTTATTCAAATAATTTTAGCTCAATGGAAGAAAATAATTTAACTGAGTTAAATGTTGATAAAGATGATTTTAAAAAATTATTTAGTTTACTTAACAAATACAATTTAAAAGTAATTTGATTTTAAAATTGCTATTTTTATATATTGAATTTTCAGGAAACTGAAGAAAGACTAAAATTAGAAGCTAAAATATCTGACAACTTTATTCATGAAATAAAAAAGTTATATATTTATCTAATCGTTATTTATATTTTATTCTATAATTAGAGATTCAGATATCTGCTTTTCTCTTACTGAACAATATGCCAAATTAAGAGAATTCGTAGAAAATGCAATGTTGCTTCATAAAGTAATTATTAATTTTCATATTTATCAATTAATTAACACAATTGTAATATGATTTAATATTATAATTCAATAAGAACATTATAATCTTATAAGAGCACTATGTAAACTTTTTAGAAAATGAATTATATATACTGAATAAAATTGTCGTTTTAATCCATATTGTATTTGACTGATTGATTAAATCTTTATATAGCTCTGAATATTTTTTTTGTATTTGTGAAAATGATTTTCAAATTTAATTTTGAGTTTATTAAGTTTTTAAATATTAATTTTTACTTTTCAAGTGAAAATGTTAATTTAAATTAATGTTTTAACTATTCTCTTACCTCTGACTCTTAGTAATTCCTTTAGGTATATTATATAATTTTTACTATAACAGTACGTGCTAGAATACTTAAAAAACAAAGTAAGAAAATCAAAAAAATTTACGATTTTAAAATGCAAAATTTCTATTCGATTCTAATATAACATTTTTATGTATGTTTTTGAATGTTCTAATAACTGAATGTTCATTACCTGATACAGTAGCTTCTTCTGATAATCTTGTTTTCGATAGTAAATGCAATTTCAAGCACAGATACCGATAGTTCCATTACTTTCACAAAAACAAGGCCAACCGGCACACAAAGGTCGCCACTAATTCAACAAGAAATTATGAGCTTTAAAATATAACATCTTATCCTCATAAAATAAATCTTTCCTTTGAAATTATTGTTCAAATTTTCACGCAATTTCTAAGTTTAGGTAATTTGTTTGGGCTCCTTTCATTGCGCAATAAAACTAGATCTGATTTACAGAATCTACGATTGTTAAATTAAACTATCGGTTATTTAATATTAATTTAAACGTTTTACGAAAATAATATACTAATTGTGCCCAAAAGTTTAAATAAATTATTTTTTGGTGTTTTCAGTTAGTGACCGTAATCTTCATTAAGATTCAATTTTGATATAATTTTAAATGTCGATTTTAACTGAATTTTTATACAGTCCTTGCACATGAAGAACAAGAATTATTCATCATTAATTTCATATTATCACCTTATATATTATATAATAAACAAATATGACAATAATTTAATCATTAGAAAGTTTCGCTTAGACCAGGGGTTATCAAACTTTTCTCTTTGGGGCTAAATTCTTCAAGAACTAATTATAATTTTCGGGCCACGCACCGGGTTTCAAAACGGAATAAGACATTGGGCAAAAAATTTTTAAATAAAAAAAAGTAATTTATAATATAAGTTGCATATATTATTTTAAAATAACCAACAGAAAATATTTTTAATTTTTAAACGTTTTAATAAAAATTACTGCAAATTTGAGTTGGATTTATGCAACTGCTTTTTATTTGATATTATATCATCAAAATTTGGCTCAACACAAATTGTGTCAATTTGGATCACATACAACAACTGACTGTCACTTATTAAAAACTATATTAAATAAACCATGTAAATATGATTAAATAATAAAAATGGGAGTTAAACATATATTATAGTTTTTTTATGAAGATAATTATGTAATTAGATATATTTTTTTATTAATGAAGATTATTTTATAAATGAATTTTATTAAAGAAAATTTTTATGCAATAAAATAAATTTTTAATAATCGTTTCTTTTAATATAAAAATTTATTTTTGAGGTTTTCTACAAAGACAAAATTATTTAAATTGCCAAAAAAATTTCAAAAGCAACATTGAACAATAAAAAATAATGTTTTTAAAACTTAGCAAAAAAATAATCAGCGGGCCACACTTTATTAACCCCTGGCTTAGACAATTGTTTTAAGATATATTTCGGCAGTTTCACTATCACCACCAAATAGGATAGATAAAAGCTTGATATATTATAAATTAATTAAACAAATTATTATTTTATATTTTTATTCAAACTTAGAAAACTTAAATAATTATTTTAAAAAAATTAAAATTTTAAAATTTATATTTAACTCACCCAATCTAACTTTAATATTAATAAAATCAGACATACTTATTTTACTCATATAGGCATTATTGTTCTTACTAATATTTGACAATCTCGAATACAGAAATGACTGGAAGTCTGCCTTATGTATGTGACGTTGAACTCATTAAATGTAAATTGATAAAAGACTTTACACCAATTATAATTTAAATCTTATCTTCATATTAAAATATCTAAAAACTTTTCGAGTTCGGCAATTCCAACACAAATTGAAGTGCATCATCTCTACATACACTATTTATTAAGAAAGTTTGGATTCTTATTTTTATTTATAATAATAATAACTTAAAATATTCAAAAAATTTTCACCAATCTTTATTATTAAAATAAATTGCCAACTAAAACTTGTAGAATTAAATAATGTGTTTTCATATTCTGAACAATGTATACATAAGAAATAATGCAAATACTTTTTAATATATTATATTTATTTCACACTATTAATATAATTTACCTCACCACTCTTCAGGCATCAAAAACACAAATATTTTGCATACTCATTCTTCACAAACAACTCAACCAATTTATCAACACCTTTTAGTGAATTTACAAATGTATAAGATATAGACCGAAAATGATAAATCAATCATTTACCGTAATATTCTTATAATTAAATTCACAAAACTTTTCAGTATTAAAAACCAATATCAATGTTTATTCTTGCGTTAGATTAAAAAGTTCAAGAACACAATAGATGGTTTTCTCTCTGTTTCACGTGTAAATACAATGTTTTTTGGAATCTATTCCAATACAAAAATCCACTGCATGTGCATATGATTTTCAAATATAATAAAAGTGTCTGTATTGCGTTTATAATCCATCTGTTTCTCAAATGGGAAAGAAGAAATCTTCTTTTCTATATTTGCCAAAAATATTGATATTATTGTTAATGCCAAACTCTATCTATTTGCTGATACCATTCAATTTTGAAATGATAATTTAATTTTGAACTAGCAAACTCAATAAGTTCACGAAATGACCTTCTATTCAAAATATTATGTTCAGAGATATTTCCATTACATAATAAGCAGAATAAATCTATCCTTTTAACCAGTCTCAAACGAAACCATAATTTGTTCTACATAGTGTTTATTCAGTTGTGCAATACAAGACACAAATACAAAACTATCCTTTTATTCAAACTCTAATCGCACTAAAGGTTTTAATAATGCATCCATAAATGTAGCTATTTTATGTTGGACAATGCCAATAAATAAAACAGGTCTCATAGATATATCATCTTAAATTTTGGAAGCCCATAAATTTTACTTGTCACAAACCATTTGTATTTTAGTTTTTCAGTATTTTATAGAAATAAATTATGATTACAAAGACATTGATCATATAAATAATTTCCGGGTGACAATAATTTCTTTATTTATTCTAGGCCGAACTTCAGGTGCTTCTGTATCCCGTTTTTGTTCATATCTATTTGCATTTAATTTCTCTGGATCAGATCGTACAAGGCAATCAATTGTACTGTATTATTTAGAGATAATACACATTTTTATTTATAGCAAACGATTTTTTTAAAATATTTGTCTCTTATCAAGAGGAGATATATCACAAAGATTTAATCACGCTGAGAGAGTTTTCCAGTCATGATCAACACATGAAAAATTCCATTTTTGAAGTATTTAATTCGAATGAATTCAGTTTGAGAATCTGCAGATCTAGTTTTATATATTTCAAGAAAATGTTTCTTGATGACAAATCCATGATGGACTTAGCTAATTTAATAAATCAACGCTTGAAAGTGGATAGTAATATTTTTTTAATTTGATATTGTTAGTTTTTCTTACGCGCAACTGTATTGCCTAGTTTACGAAGGCCTACCTCGAACTCAGGGTGAAATCACTTTGCGTCGAGGTGCTTTATTTGGAGAATCGACGTCTGAGAAAAATGTTAAGCCAGTTTTATATGGCAATTTAAAAGACCCTTTGTTGGAATCGGTTGTGAAGCGACGAGCTGAAATGCAAAATGGTAGCTAGTTGGCAAATTTCAATATAGAATATTAAATACATTTAATAGAATGTGGGGATGAGGCGGGAAAAAAACGAAAAATTAAAAAAGAAAGTCCAACTAAATTGACAAGTTTTAATCGAAATGTCGGTGGTAAAATTGACTCCATATCTCCGGAAATGAATCGAGTTCCTTTGCCACAAGTATAATAAATTTCCTAGTTGACTCGTTATCATAATTCATTTCCTACAGCTCAGTTCCCAGGATAGGGAATATATCAAACAAATGTATATGGAAATTAATTCCTTGCCAAGGTTGCGTAGAAAAAGGCGTCTGTTTAATGAAGATATCGGTCGAACTGATAACATTTTACCATTGGAAAATAATCAGATTGATAAACAGCGATATTTGAGGGAAGGAATACCATTAAACTGTGTTATGTACACAATGGGTAATTTAAACGGGCAAGGGACAGCTGCTGCGTTCAATGAGGATTGTTCAATGTTAGCTATGGGACTTAGCACCGGAATTCTTCATATTAGATGCCTGAATGGAGATAATATGTCGACTCTCAAATCTTCAGATGATTTGGGACAGATAATCCTCAGTGATCCCAATATAAATAATCGAATAATGGCAAATATGTCGGGGTAAAGTTTTATTATTAATGGCAATTATTATTAATATAACGCAGCGCTGTTTACAAAGAATTGAAAGGTCATGCAGGTGGTGTATATGATATTGCATGGTCGACAGATCGCAATCAAGTTCTTACAGCCTCTAGTGATGGAACAGTCCGGCTCTGGTGCATGATGACATGGACAAATCTCGCAAAATATCAAGACGGCGGTGAACCTTTATGGGCCGTCGATTTTGCGCCAGTTTATGGACATTACCTAGCTACAGGTGGCAATGATAGATGTGTTAATCTTTACGCTGCTGACAACTTGAAACCTCTTCGTCGATTTGTTGGCGATTGTTACGGTCCGGTAACTTGTGTGAAATTTCACAATAATGTAAATTATGTTGCATCGGGAAGTACTGATCGAGTTGTGAGATTGTTTGATATTAGATCTGGCGGAATGGTTCGGTCATTTACAGGCCACAAAGTACGTTGAATTGAACTTTGGACTTATTATTAATTTTATTATTAATTTATTATTATTAATTATTAGTTTTATTTTTATTAATTCTTATTATTAATATTAATTATTTTTATTGATTATTATTATTAATTATTATATTTATTATTATTTATATTGATTACTGATATTAATTATTTTTATAGATTATTATTATTAATTATTATTGTTAATAATTATTATTATTTATATTACTTATAGTGAATCAAATACAATAGCAAAAGCGTCATGATAAAAAATATCCCATAATAATTATATCACATCTCCTTCCTTTTAAAAGACTTTAGTCATTCTAAATTTCTTTTCGTAAATTTACCATCAATATTCTATCTTTGTTAACTTTCTCCAATTTTTCATAAAGTCTTACTTGACAAGTTCTAATTCATCGACACTAAATTTTAAATTCATTTTAAAATTAAGTTTTTTGATTTAATTTATTAGTATCATATTCTTAGTATAATTATAAAAAAGTGGGCATCTGAGGGAATAGAAGTTCTACAAAACTTTGTCATACAAGAACCTCGTAATTTATTACATAATAACCATACAGAAGAAAATTCTCTTCCTGTCTCGATGCTGATTGGCTTTATTGTTTTTAAATATCTATAGCCTCTATTCATTTAATCCATTGGTTACGAAACTTATTTGATCTACCGCCCCCCTTTCCACAAAAAATCTTAATCAGCGCCCCCTGGATTTTTTCAATTTTAATAGCATTTAAGCAGAAATATATATTAGTTGCATATGCAAAAAGAATCTGATTGATCAGAAAAGGAAAGTGATTCCTAAATGGGGAATAATTAACAAATATGGAAAGTGATGGTTAAGATAGGTAATGATGGTACTAATAAGGAAGTTAGTGATTAGTAAAAAAGGAGGTTATATAATAGGGTGGGTCGAAATTTTTTTTTTTCTCCAAACATGCCTAAAAAGTTGTGCTTATGCTAGAAAATGAAATATCCCTGCAAAAGACTGCTGTTTAAAAGGGTTTACAGGTCCCAACTTTTGTTTGTATATATTAGTACTATCCCAGTAAAAATGCTCGCACACGTGCCTTTGTAAATTCATCCTGCAAGCAGTCACACGCTTGCAGAAAGACCATTTTTGACATGCTCTATTCACAAGTCCAAGCTAACGCGTGCATGTATAGAGAGGTTAATTCACGGAAGCACCTTCACACAAGCACTCACAAAGACAATTTCTTCTGAACAATACTAACACACACACTACAGTCAACACATAATCCACATGGATACTACTAGTCAGTCTAAACTCAGATAATTTAATTTGTTTCGATTGGATGTCAAGTGTTTGCTGGACCTAATTAAAAAAGTTAACTTGACGATTCACTTTTATTTTGCCAGAGCTGAGTACAGAAGAGCAGTTATGAAGGGACAGAGAAATAAGCAATTTCGCAAAACAAGAAGTAAATCACGTCATTGTCTGTTTGGTCAAACTTGTGAACTACCCAGAAACCAATTACCTACTTGTGAAGATGTGTTTCGTGATTACTGTTACAATGAGAAATGTACGCAATTTCATACTGGCTTTAACGAACAAGCAACTCTTCTCGCAAATAAGGTGAAGGAAATTTATATGAAGGCAAGTATCCCAACTGTTGAGTTCAGTAGTATTGTGGTTCGTGTCAAGCGACTAATATCAAAAGTGCGTGAATTAGAGAAGTATCCAGAATGCAAGAGGTCATCTGCCAAATTTCAAGATAAGTTAAGCTCGTTTTCCAAATTGTTTGACATATGCTGCTGCAAATGTTTTAATGATGGTGCTCGTGGAAGAAGTCAGTGTACATGCCGATTGGCCTTGAAAATTCCTACCTTAGAGTGGGAGTTCTGGATTGACCAACAAACTACCAGAAACATGAAAATCGGAAATACGGACAGACAGGAAACCTCAAAATTGAAGAGAAAACAAACGAAAAGCAGCCCTACAGGAAAAGGAAAATAAATGAAAAATGAAATAATGGACACTGAAGTTAACGATCTACATCCGACCTCAAGAAGTGACACGGAGAGTGAAGCCGCTAGTGATGAAAGTAAAGATAAGTTAGACAATTCAACAGAAAGCTCAGAGTCAAGCGTAGAAGAATGTGATGAATTTCAAAATAGAAGACATTATCCTGAATTAAGTAAAGCTGTTGACAGATGTGGTGTGAGCAACAGAGACACGTGTTTGCTAGTAAACGCTTTTCTGAAAGATATGGAACTGTTATCCTCTCAAACAATCATCGATCCCGCAAAATTACGGCGTCAGAGAAAGTACTGGAGGGAGAGAGAAATTGAACAGCATTCAGCAGAAGCGAAAAACTTGATTTGCCTCGGTTTCGACGGGAAACAAGATTCCACCTTACTTCATAGAAGGATCCTAAAAGAGGAGCATTATGTGATTGTCGCCTTTCCAGGGGATACATATATCGATCATGTTGTACCTCAAAGTAGTAAAGCTGTGGATATTGGCAAAGAAATCATGTCAATCATCGTTAGCACGCAGTCCTCACTGACCCTTCAAGCAATTGTGTGCGATGGAACCAATACAAACACCGGAAAAAATAATGGAATAATCAGAAGACTCGAAAAAAGCCTAGGGCGACCTCTACAATGGCTGATATGCTTGTTGCATGCAAATGAATTGCCATTCAGGAAGTATTTTTCAGTCGTCGATGGTGGAGAAACAAAAGGTCCAAAAACGTCATGTGGTGAAATAGGAAGCGTTCTTGATTTTGATCCAAAAGACAAGCCCGTAGTAGCCTTTATGTCCCTTCCTGGAAAGGTCGTAGATATTAGTGAAAATGTCAAGAAAGAATTGAACACTGATCAATTGTATTTCCTCAGAGTATGCTTGGCAGTCCAGAAAGGGTACCACAACAACAAGGATGTCCCTTTTCTACAAATGGCACAACCAGGAAATTTGAATCACAGTCGCTGGCTAACGAAAGCAAATAGAATTCTGCGACTATATATGTCCGAAACTGCTCCATCTGAACCTCTCATGCGAATAGTGAAATTTATTGTCAATTTCTATGGACCGTCATGGTTTTATATAAAGACTCACTCGTCATGCCAAGATGGTGCAAGAAATATTTTTTATATGCTCCAACTTCTGCAGGATTTGGATCCATCAGACCAAGAAATCATCTTTCCTGTCATTCAGAACAACAATTACTTCTCACATCCAAAAAATATACTCCTAGCTACTGTTGGTGATGATGATGAAGAAATCAGAAAGTTTGCAACAGAAAAAATCATAACTGCAAGACAAAATTTTCTCCCTTCCGAAGTGATTCGCACTATGGACAAGAATACTGTCTTTCTTCAGTCGTCTGCTACATCATATGTTGACATGATTGACTGGACAAAATGTAATTTGACGCCTCCCCCTCTTTTATCTCATATATTGGATCATGAATTGAAGATGAATAAGAAAATTACATTAGAACAATTTCCCTGTCATTCTCAAGCCGTTGAAAGAGCCATCAAAGATGTTTCTTCTGCCAGTTGCAAAGTGTTTGGTCACAAGTCCAGACATGGTATGGTACTACTGTGTAAAAAATCAAGGAAGGAATTGCCCAAGGTGCAAAGCAAAGCTGATTTCATGTGACTTCTTTTTATGCCCGCGCTAATACATTTCTAAACTTTTGGCTGGATGTTTTTAATAAAAAATAATTTCGAAAGTTGATTTTTGTCTTTGAAAAGGATAATTCAAATTTGGCCCTTCCTAATCACTGACGTTGTCAGGATATATTTCAATGCGGGATGAGGACACAGAATATACTATCTCAGCCCAAGAGAGTAAATAATATACTTATAAGCTCTTAAGAAAGCTACATCTAAATATGGACAAAGGCGCAAAACACATTCCGACACTAGCCAAATTACATTGTTTTCACACTTATGTTGAACTGCATTTTCGGAGAAAAGTTGGGAGCAGTAAATGTCCATAAATCTAAGTAAAATGGTTTGATTCGATTTTTCTATACCAAAATACAACTTTTTAACCATGTTTCCTTTCTTGAACTCAAAATTTATTAACATTCGACCCACCCTATTATATAATATATAAATATTTCTTTCGACGCTCAATCGTACTGAGCAAGTTAGGACAAGTATCGATGAACCAGCCGATTGCTACCGGATTGTTCCAATAGCGTTATTTAACAGAAACTTGTTACAACTTGATTGCGTTGTAAAATGATCTCAGAGATTCTATTCAAACTTCATTCGAATAGTTAAAGCTCCAAATATTTGATTAATAATATTATTTTCTTTCTGCAGTTTTTTCAACCCAAAACTAATAGTGATGTGGACTATGATAAAGTTAGCATTCTGGCGACATAGATCTTCAACAGTAGTCTTTATGAGTGTTAAAACATTAAAAATTTCAGAAATCGATTGGATTTCATTTTGAGATTTTTATCTATAGATATATTTTGTTTTACATCTATAGCTTTCTGGACACAGTTTCTTAATTTTTATAAACGTTGTAACATAGTCAACATTACAAATTGTACTCGAAGACACGTGCAGTTTCCCTAGTTAATACTGTAACTCTTTTCTTCAGCGGTTCAATTGATGTGCTTATGTCTCCAGAGTCGATTTTATTCTTTAGTTGAATTTTATGTATAGTAAATAAGTGGGTGTAGCCACCACCAGTTTTTAAAACTTTTATGTAATTGCTCAGCTTATATATTGCAGTCTCGGCATTTTCATTGAGCAGCAAACTGCTAAATTCCTATAAATTTTTTTGTAAACAACCATTTTTATTTGTAGATATAAAATAATATTAATTTAAATATCTATAATCAGATCGATTTACTTTTTCAATATAATATTTACGAATTACTAATTTCATCAAAGTATTAGATGACAAACAATGTTAAATTCAAAATAATTGCTGAAATTTAAAATTTCTTCAATTTCATGTTAATTTTAAATTTTATACTGATTGATAAAATTTCATAATGTATGGAAACATTGGTATCCTATAAATATGCTAATTTATTGGTACAATTTAATATTATTATAAGAAGTTTTATTTCTTCCAATTTCACCACTGATTATTTTTTCCATTGAATTTATTAAAAAGAGGGTTTGAAGACTATAAATCAGTAATATATCGATGTTTGTTGATACTCACGAATTTTCGACACTGCCTTTTTTTACTTGAAATTCACTTGAAAAAGGCAGTGCCGAAAATTCGTGAGTATCAATAAACATCGATATATTACTGATTTATAGTCTTCATACTCTCTTTAATAAATACAATTTCATAATTTAATATTTCACTTATTATTGATTATTTACGGTTATTTTCTGGGCTATTAATAAGGCACTTCCGGATTTTCATTCTTTAACTACTTCAACTAAACTGATTTGCATATTTGGATTCATTATAAACTTCATGTGACGCCATGCTTCTTCCAATGTCTTAAATTTCAAACAAAAAATCCAGTCTATTAGTTTCCGAATTGTCTTTCAATTTGTCCATTCGATTGATGAT
>CAUHTR010007404.1:0-89110 GCA_959609185.1 Schmidtea polychroa | reverse complement strand
AATTCCAATCTCTTGGGTCGTTGAGGTGCAACACATTGCTCACGAGCCACTTGAACATGTTCTTCAGAATATTTCAAAAGGTAAATTATTGTTTCTTTTTACTTTTGTCAAAAGGACTATTATTGGAAATTTACAATTAACGAATTACAATTTAATATATTTAAAATTTAAAATTGATAAATAAAAACTAAAGTAAATTTTTCAAATTTTCTCAGGAAAAACGTACAAAGTTTATTCAGATGTAGTTTTGACTCGAAATTTTTATGAATTCTTGTCAAATAACAGCTGACTATTGGGATAAGTGGATAAATTTATAAATTGAAATTGAACTTCTAGACTAACAATAAATGAAATATTTTTCAAAATTAATTTTTTTTCAACTAGTAGAAACAATGGTTAATTAACTAAATAGGGTGTCCTGAGGCGCAAATGATTCCATCTCTTTTGCTTTTCGGAAACAAAAGTCTTCACACACGATTCATATATGTATTAACATAAAACATTGTCCTAGGCGCAAACATATTTCTGACTCTTCTGAGCTGAATTTAAAAAATGAGAATTGTATACCCTGATGGTATCTAGCTTATCCTGTGTAAAATCCAACATAATCACTGCACCAGAATTGGATTTAATTTCGTTATTCATTTGGAATTGATAAATCTAAAAGTCCAAGTATAAAATATACGTTTCATAACATAATATTTTCAATCAAATTTTATGACACTTTAATTTCGATGCTGCGTTTAAATTTAAAATTAAATCAAAATATAAAAAATTAACAAATCCTATTTCAAATTGAAATTTCAGCAAACAAATCTTAATTTAAATTTAAATAACATTTTTTAGATTTTAAAATTTAAAACCATAATTCTTCAGACTTTCTCTCACAACAATTACATATAATTTCATGTAAGATATAAAAATATACCACGAAAAGCTGAACTTATCAAACATTGTGTAGATTTACAAATAACCATGTTTATCGAAAATCATATCCATATTCACCATATTATACTCTACCACTTTGATAAAGATTGGAATATAGCACAGTCATTTTGCGATCTGAAAGAAACTTTTGGAGAAGGAACATTCAGCAAAAGCCAAGTTGAAATATGGTTCAAGAAGATCAAATCGGGCAATATAAACCTCGCAGATGAAGAATAAAGTGATCGACCATCAAATTTGAACGAAGAAAGCTTAACAGCGAGAATGTTGGCTGAAGACTTCAATGTGGACCATTCGACTATCATCGTCTAAAGGAACCTCAGAAAAGTATGGAAATTGACTGAATAGGTCCCCCTTGAACTATCTGACAATAACAAATCCAAATGTGTATGAATTTTCATTGATTTGCTGCAGGAAAATGGAAACAGATGGTACAAAGGTATTTCCAACTACCTGTGAAGATTGGCTGATTAATTAAAAATTTTTATGCAGTCAATTTTTTTGTAATAAGCTAAGTAACATACTTCTGGGTTCATTGCAATTGCATCCTTAACTTTTTCTGAATACATACGTCTTGTTACAATATCCTTGACAATCATGTCTTCTGTTTGATTTGCGGAAAGAACTTCGCGCACTAATTTCCTTACTCTGATTACAAAATTTTCAAACCTTTCGTCCGATCTCTGCTTTATCAGACTCATGTCTTCGATATTTTGCAAAAAACCTTTGAATTTTACATATTTTAAAATAAACCAACTTTTTATCTCTTGATCTGAGACCGGAGTCTTTTGTGCTTCTTTAAAGGCCATCCATAACTTTTTTGCGTCTCCATGCAAATAACAAATCGAATGCTGATCCTAAATTTGTGCGAATTTATCGTCACTAATTCTTCAATAGATACAAGCCAGTCCTTTGCATTTTCTTCTTTTCCTTCAAAAAACTTCTTTATCACTGGATAAATTGAATCTTGAATATTCTTTGGCAAAGATTCCACAATTTTCTGCCTTTGCTGTGATCTCGTCAGAGCTGCGATTTCGGCGTGGTCGCCAGTAAAATTTTCATTAAAAGTCATTAAACTAACACGTTATTTTCAAATATATATTTATTATAAAATCTGAATATTTAAACAATATATCAATATAAATATCGTCACTAGCTATTTAACCCTTTCGTTGCTCAAAAATGTGTCCCACACGCTCCTAGTGATTTAACTCGCACTGTGTTTTCACATTGTTTCCTGCTCAACGCGACTATTCAAAGGGGTGTGTTGTTTAAATGTTCTCGGGTTGCTTATATATTTGTCATCAACTCTTCTCGTTTTAATAACTTCTTCCTAAGTGATTATTACTGATTGAGTATAGTTTTCATTGTCAGCATATGTGTAACTAAATTGTAGGAATGTGATCATTAGACATCAATAGTGATTTGTCCCATTTCAAATCAATGTGGAATTTATTGTTTAAATCAATTATATTAATTATTAACTTTCTTTTCTTTTCATTTCTCTATTTCTTTAGCGATTAATCTTCCTAATCACTATTTAATTATTCCTTCTTATTTTTTCTCTTACAATCTGCACTTTTTTTCACAGCTATTTTGAATGTAAATACGAACCGTGATTTTCCTAATTAATTTAATTATAGTCCTTTGTTTGCAAATACGACCAATAATCATTTTAATTTTAGAGTTTACTGATTTATTCTTTTATTTATCAATCTTTTCTTTTTGAGCTTGTAGATTTTCGGAATTGGTTGATTCTCTTTTAACTACGTTGGTGTAACTTTTTGGGGTACTTTCGTGTTATCTTACTCCCAAAAATTAAATTATTAAAAGAACTCATATAATTATTATATTTATTTTCTAAATCACAGTTGCAAACTCAGCAAATGTTTGTAAAGAGTTTGTAAATGGTCATCCAAGTGGCCAGAAAACCACAATGTCGTTGAGAATAGTGTCGAACACATCGGCATTGGTGCTTAGAACGCATTTGCGCCACATAAACTCACATAATCACATAATCACATAAATCACAGATAGCCTTAATAAATTCATGTTCAATAATGTTCAATAACGTCATCAATAATGTATTCTCTCATTTTCTATATTGTTATTTAATTGTATTTTATTATTTAATTTTTGGGGGTAAGATAAGACGGAAGTACCCTTTTTGCGTTTATCATTTTAATTATACGTATTTATTTATCATCAATATGCTGTGTACTTTACCTTGTATTATTTGGCGTTTGATCAAAGATTTTGATTCGACTTGGTGCGGTTTCCATACTAAGCTTTCCGGCGTATTCAAACCAACTTTTAATTTTCTACCTCTAGCACAACACAGGAGTATAGTTAGAGACTCTTTTGAACTAACAGAAGACTATAAAGCAGGCCTTGTCAAACATAGCGTAATATAAAAAAATATTTAAAAAATGAAAAAACAATAAATTCAATACAATTCAAATCCATAATTTAATCAATATAAACCATTTAAAATAATATTTAATTTTATATTTGATAATGCTTGGTGGAGATTTTATTGTTTTAGTATTTGAATATTTTATTATTAATAATGCCATAGTTTTATTTAAAATTATTATTTAAGTTTAATAAAACAATTAAACATATCTATATATACAATTATTATTATTATTATTATTATTATTATTATTATTATTATTATTATTATTATTATTATTATTATTATTATTATTATTATTATTATTATTATTATTATTATTATTATTATTATTATTATTATTATTATTATTATTATTATTATTGTAGCATCAATAGTAAAATGTATTATATGTATATTAGGACAGTGCATAATTACTGCGGCTTTTTTAAAAAAAATTTTATTCAACGAAATCAATAATGACATTTAACAAAAACATCTTTAAATGATTATTCCAGAGTATATTCACCATTTCTCATTTGTTTGGTAATCAACGGATTCCACGGGTGAAAAAGTTGATTTTCTTAAAGAAAATTCACGAAGTCCAGTAGGCGCTTTTGTGGTAGAATATTTTTCTTCTTCTTCTATAAAGTTTGTATAGCCCAATTTGAACTTCTTGAACCATCTTTCAACTCAGCTTTTGCTGATTGTTCCTGTGTTGCATTCCAACCTTTCTCGAAGTGGTAGAGCATAATATATACATATATACAATGAAATCTGGTTATAATACTTATGCTTAATGCTTATTTTTAATTTTAATTATTTTTTACTTAAATTCAAATATATTATATATATTAATTATATATATTAATTCTATGGTATCAGATGATCCAAGTGATGTAATTTATTTCCATATTGAATTCTTTCATATATTATGTCCATCAGGAATTATTGAGCTGAAAGTTAGTGCATTCAATTTTTTTATTACCGTATTAGCCCATATATTACGCGACCCCGAATTTTACGCGACACCAAAATTTTCATAGAGATTTTTAGAACAAAAATACTCATAAAAAATTAAAATTAATCTCGTTATTTAAATTACATTAATTAAAGCCCGAATTTAGCGCGAGTCGATTATTTAATAAAAATAAAATGTCGCGTTATATTCGGGCTAATACAGTATTTCAATATTTTTATCTACGAATTTAAATAAAATATCGTCATTTTTGACGGGTTATTCCTGGTAATATAAATATTTCGATATTGAAACTACAAGAATGTTTCATATAAAAAATTTAATATTTTATAAATACAAATTTAATATAAACATAATTGTATAGTAGAATATTTAATATCAATATTTACAAAATTATATAGTAGAGAATATAAATTATTTATAATAAATTAGTATTTAAAGAAAACCAACTGTCAATTTCGGTAAAAACTGAAACCAAACTTTGTAGTCCTCTAGAATTTATCTCGAAAGAAGTTAAATTAAAGAACAATACTCGAGAGAAATTGTTCGAAACCTGTATACGACATTATATTAAAATCTAACAGACACAAAATTAAGTTTTTCAGTTAATTATGAAGAAGTGTTATCCTTCATGATTAAATTAAGGCGTAGAAAAACTTTATTTGTAAATTGATTGTTTTAATTTGATAAAATTTTTTAACAAAATCTTGTTATCTTAGTTTTTATATATTACTAACTAGTGTAAATTGAGACCATCTCACATTTTAAAAACTCAAAAAATATAATAAATTAAAAATAATTTTTTATTAAAAATTCTTATTTATAAAAATCTTTCTCTTATAATAACTAATTTGAATAATTAAAGTAAAATAATAAATAATGACTAAATTTTTTACTTGTAAAATGCATACTTATAAAAAGAAAATAATCATTATAAAACATTAATTAATCATTTAATTAATAATTAAAAGAAATTAAAAATTGATTAATTTATATTATTATTATTATTATTATTATTATTATTATTATTATTATTATTATTATTATTATTATTATTATTATTATTATTATTATTATTATTATTATTTTTATTATTATTATTATTATTATTATTATTATTATTATTATTATTATTATTATTATTATTATTATTATTATTATTATTATTATTATTATTATTATTATTATTATTATTATTATTATTATTATTATTATTAATTTTTTTAATAACAATTTATCGACAAATTTAATATCAATAAAAGAATAATAAAAACAACAACGAAAACTAACTATTATTTATTTTGATAATACTTATCAATTACACAGCCAATCCAGCCGAAGGGGTAATCGAAATATTCAATAGCTATTTCTGCAACATTTATTTAAAATAAACTTGAGAATTCAACTCCATTGGTTTCTCCAGCAGCCTTATCTAGGCAGGTCTGCTAAAATATGCTAGTTTCGTTGGTGGCAGGGATAATCAGACAATTAGGCCAGGGCTTATCGGACCGATACGTGCCTCTATATTTAATGAAGATGCCCATATCAACCGGGCAATATTATCAATATATGCAAACAAACCGTTTAAATTGAATTATGGTTTGATTTTAGTTATATATAATTACTTAAATCAATAATTTAATTGCCTAAATATAATTAAAAAACATAAATATCTATAAATATTCAAGGATAATAAATAATCAAATGGCTAGATGTAATTTTCAATGACTTTTCTCAGCTAGTAAGATGGAAAATGGAATAATCTAATTTGGACGGTGATGCATGTAAATGAATCATTTTTCGATGAGGTTCAATTTAATGATTCCTCCCAAGGAATTGATTCGAGGCAGAAATTAGAATAGACTCCTAAATGTTGAATAATAATAATAATAATAATAATAATAATAATAATAATAATAATAATAATAATAATAATAATAATAATAATAATAATAATAATAATAATATAATAATAATAATAATATTATTATTATTATTATTATTATTATTATTACTATTATTATTATTATTATGAAAAAGATCCTCTCTTCATGGCATCATCGGGTAGGATAGAATAACAATATTATTAAATCGTTGCCATGTATGTTTAATTATTTATACAAAAATCAATAATCAAATAAAATATAAATAAAATATAAATAAAATAATAATAATAATAATAATAATAATAATAAACTAATAAATTTAGACCTCTTAAAACATAAATTAAAATTTAACAACAACTCTAATCCTCTAAATCCTCTAACAAATGGCCGATTTCAAACGTTGTTTTGTACAAATTACCTATTTAAGTATTTATTTTTATTATTTAAAAAAGTCAACTGAAATCGATTTAAAAAATAAATAATATATATTATCATCTAGTATGCCTTTCAATTTTCTATTTGTAGAATTATTCCTTTTAGTTTTATACTAAACAAAATATTTGTAAAACAAAAATAGTGAACAGTGTTTTCAATATATTTGTTGATTTGCAAATTTGCAAGTTTCTGTAGCAAGCGGTGAACAAAGTTTTTCAAAGTTTAAATAAATAGAAACATAAACGATGTACAATGTCACAAGAACTGCTTTAGCAATGTTAGCAATTAGCAATGTTGTCAATTGAATACGAAATCACATATGTTATAGACACTATTAGCCACTGTGAATTTTGTATTGATCACGTCCATAAAATATTAATAATCTTAATAATTTTTTTCTAGTTTTATATTTTTTGTGTTCATACACACTTGATAAAAGCTTTGCCGAAATATTGTGTACCTTATTTATTGTTTTTATATACAGACTTACAAACATTAATAAAAAATTATTGAAATGAATAAATTAAGTTTAGTGAACTTATTTTATTTCGAACTACTTGTTTTTATTATTGAAGGCGCCATGTTACCAGTTTGATTAGGACGCTAAATACTCTATTGCCGGGCCTTTATATATACATATATAATAATAAAAAATAGGCTAAAATAGTTATGATATTAAATTATGATATTATTACTGATGTTCCAGAATCATTAGAAATATTTAAAGGTTGAAGCATTTTACAGCAAGGCAACGCAATTAATTTAATAGTAACATTTATTATCATTCTTCTTTTTACTATTATTATTATGACTATTATTATTATTATTATTATTATTATTATTATTATTATTATTATTATTATTATTATTATTATTATTATTATTATTATTATTATTATTATTATTATTATTATTATTATTATTATTACTATTATAATTATTATTATCATAAAAATGAAAATTAGGACTAAATAATATAAGTAAACCAAAAAATAAAACAAAAAAAGTATAAATATGTACAGTAAATTTTGTCAAAATCTCTAGAGTATTTGTTCCAGATCGAATTAATTGAGATCAACATAATTCAATTATTATTTCGTTGACGAATGTAACTGCATTTTGCGTAGATTGACCCGATTAAAATGTTAATTTCAATTAAAAATAATTTTCGTCTGTTTTCCATCGAAATAAATTTTAATTAATTTCTAATGTAAAATAGGTTGTCAAATTGAACGTTTTCAACGATACTTTTTCTTTCTCTCCTTCTCACTAGCTTACTCTTGTTTCCGCGTGAAATTTGCCGAATCCAAATACCTTATTCACTGCCGTGGCCGAATCTGTCTATTATATTGAAATCAAAAATAAATGAAAAAAGAAAGAAATTTTTCCAATCAATTTTCAATAATTAATAGAGTTTCACATTATTATTTATTATTTTTTAATAATTTAATTATAATTAATTAATTAATTTTCAAAGAAGCAATATTATTGCTTATAATATTCTAATTAATATAATATTTTTTATTTTAATCAAGATTCTATTGGTTAATTTAAATATTTTAAAATTATCTAAAATGAACATGAATTTGGTTTTGAAGGTAATTAGATTTTTTTACTTATTTTATTTTTCCCAACTGAATAAAGATTAAATAACTATTAAGTATGCAATAACAGTAATAAAGTGTTTATTACACTTACAGAAAATCGCCAGGTGATTTTTTAACATGTTCATGACGGAAGCGATCAGTGAAGGGGTAACCATAAATCATTGATAAATTTTAAGGAATACAGTTTAAAAGATAGCCAAAATATTACACTTTAAATGTGTACAGTTTAATAGTTTATTTTAACAAAAACTTATAGAATGAAATAGAAAATTGCTATGAAAAATGGTTTTCTGAGAAACATAAAAAGTTGTGTCTGCTCATTGGAAGCACATTCCCATCGTTTTGTTTTGGTTTTACAAAAAAGAATAAAAAAGATGTAAACTAATTAAGTACTAACTAAATATTAAAAAATGTAAAAATCAATATTTTCGAGGAGAAGAGTGGTGACCAGTGACAAATAAAAAGCTAAAGGCGTATAAAATAAATTTAAAATGATTGGAGGCCCCTGAAGAAGATGGAAACAAAAACAAACAAATTATTTAATCTCAGTAATTATTCAAGAAAAACTAATAAGTCATTGGAGGATATCAGAGATGACAAACTAAGTGATCAATACATCAAATAAGGAAATTGTCTCAAAATTGTCTCGGCAGGTAAGGATGACATATCCTATTAAGGAAGATAACATATCGGAAGTTTTATTAAGTTTTTTATCACAAAATATTTTGAATTGGTTAACAAAAAACTAATTACATTCAGTCAAATGTTGTTCTCTAAAAGAGCTACAATAAAATGTTGTCAATTCCTTTACCTTTTACTCTTATCACTATCTTAAATCATTAGTTTTTTCTTCAGTGTTAGTTAGATAGTATTTCAAAGAATTGTGGTTTGATGGTTGATGAATTAGTGAAAATTTTAGATCTGTGAGACTTGATAATGACATCAATAATTAACAATTGCATTTGGTTTTTGGTGAGATCTTTAATGATCCTCTTATATTCAGCTAAACATTAATCGCTGGAACGGGAAAGTCATTTAGTAGAAAATGATTACGAAGTTTTCGACCGATGACTTTTCAGTTATCACAATCAGTTCAGTTTGATTTTAGTTCGAAAAATTAAAAACACAATTAAAAAAATCATCAAAAACATTTAGTTATTAACAAGATTACTTAATTCTCAAACAAATATTTTACCTTAATAATGATTAAATACATCAGAAATTCTAAAAACAATTTTTAAAAATTTATTAAATCAAAAGCTTGAAAATTAATTACTATACAACTTAAAAATTAATATTAAAATTTTTATTTCATAAATATTTAACATAAAAATACTTAGATGCTTCAAAGGTGGACAAGAAATCACACCTTTAATTAAGTTTGCATGCATTGTTTAGTATATATTGTGTTTGTATGTAGTATTTAATTTTTCGACCACATTTTCAATGTTTCTAGTGTACACCTAAATCCGAAATATAAAAGTTTCTATAATACACGTTGGCGTGTGCATCAGCGGATGACTCGTCATTTATGAGAGTGTGTGGTTATTTGCTTCATTTATTCTACTTTATAAATGGTTTTCAAGTAAAATTATTTTTCAGTCACTTTCTCAATTCCTACACCTAAATCCGAAATATAAAAGTTTCAATAATACACGTTGGTGTGTTCATCAGTAGATGACTCACCATTTATGAGAGTTATTTACTTAATTTTTTCAATATTAATAATGGTTTTACAAGTAAGTTTTTTTAAATTTAAGTAAATTGTAAGGCTTGAGTTTTGATTTTATATAATTATAAGATCATTATTCAAGCTCTTAACAATTATAAATTATTTTTAATTAATTTTCAGGTTTTTATAATGATTTTTATGAAATTATTTGGAATTATTTCGATATAATGTAAGTCAGATATATTTTTAACTATAAATAAAAATGTAATCACCAAACACATTTATTATTTTAAGACATTTAGTTTTTTAAGTTTCTGAAATCTTCTCATTTCTTCCAAAGATGAATAAAAATTGGATTCCACGAAATCCAACAAATTATTTCACTGTTCTTCTGAAATACTTTGTTTTCTGCCACCTTTTTCCTTTTGCAAACTTCCCCATATATTTTATATCTATAAATTATTGTTCCAATCGATTTTTTGGTGATTACAAGTAATCTTCCAAATTCTTCGTAATTTTTCCCAATATCTGATTTACTGTAAAATATTTTAATTATTTGTAATTAAATGAAAATAAATCTTACATTGTCTGATCCAGAGCGTATCCAGAGAAATATCTGAAAATATAAAGAAATATTAACTTCAAAAATATTTTATAAATAGATCTTACAGATCAAAGTAGAGTTGTCCGATTCTAGATAAAAAAAATTTTCCCCCATGATTTTTTAATATATTAAAAATAATAATATGTTAATTACTTTTAACTTTCGGAATAAAAAAAGCAAAAAAAATTTGCATGTATTTTATATTATGTGTATGTAAAATTATTTTTCTATCACTGGTTTGTGTGTACCTATACTATAATTTTATCGATTTTTTAAGATTATAGAAACTTTTATATTTCGGATTTAGGTGTAGAGTGTATCTCACTACACTTGCTCAGAATAATATCAAAATGAGTAGGTATGATTCTATATTATAACGTTATTGATTTTTGTCTTATATTATATCTCATTGTAGTTTAGTGTAGTTAGGCGAATACATGTATTTAATCCAAGAGCTTTTAAGGTTTTCTGTGTAAATATGCATGCTGTACACAATTAAGAATGTATAATGAGTATAAAATATTTGACTCTCTCCAAGTCTCTGTTTAATGTCAATGTAATAACTGAATAAATATTTGTTATTAACAATTTTTATTTTTGAAACCTATCATTTAGAAAAAAGTAAAAGCAAAATCGTATCAAAAATCATCGTAAAAATATCTAATTATTCGTCATATAAGGTTTGTTTGAATATTCTGAAATAACTCAAACTTTTTATACAGAAGATTGAAAATTTGATCTGACAAATTGATGACAAAAAGAAATGGAGCGTTTGTATTTATTGTTACATTTAATTTTATAAAAAATATATAAAATATGTCTATTTTATTAAGTAAATATGAAAATAGCGATCAGATAAAAATATAAAATAATATTTCATCTTCCATAGTAAAATTAACAACCGGACTCTGAAAATTTTAAGTAAAAGAGTGAAAATTATTTGCAATAATTAAATCTATTGAAAAAGCTACCTTATGATTTTCTATGAAGAAAAAATAAATCGCAGAAATATAAGTGAAAATTAAATTACCGATTAATCTGTGAAACCCCAATTTTAACATGAATGCTATTTGCATATAAACAAAAAATCTTAGAAAATGTCAAACAATTATTCCATAATTATGTCAATTTCATAATATTTTTCCCCTGGCAATTAAATAGAATTCAACAAACCAATTGAAAAATTCTTGTTAGAAAAATTAATTTTCTATTTCGCAAATAACGATTTGAGAAAGCATTTTTTCCATCAATCAATTATAATTTTGAATTCAATGAAATTTAAAAAATATTTAAATTCTATTTTTACTTTAAAAATAAAATTTACTTAAATAAATGTAATAAAATGTTAATAAAATGTAAAAATAAATTTTAAGGTCACAAATAAAAATAATTTGCGTAAAGGTTTTGCTGTGAAATAATTTTCAGAAAATTTCAAAAATTGAATATATTATTTTTTATTTTTGTGGCCAACATTGATCTGTTTTGTTTTTTTGGGTGATATTTCATTTGTTTTCATTTTTGAGAAAAGATAAAATATTAATTCTATGAAACATAAATTGTTGGCTTGCATTTATGCACAGCGTTGCATAATAGAAAAAACTTCTATGGTGTGTTTGCAGTATTTACATCCAAAAAATGAATAATTACTGATTATAAATTTATGTCCAGAATTTTTATCAAATTTTGGAAATTTAACATTTTAAATTATGCTTTTGTTATCCTTGTAGATTTAAATAGAATTTTTTTTCTAAAAAATGTTAGTTATTTTTGATTAAATCTATTGAAAATATTATCAAGTTTTAAAAAATTATTAAGCCAATCGCCATAATTTCCTATTTTATCAAAGATTTAATAAAAAAAAATTAATATTGTGAAAATGATTTTTTAACAAGAATTTAATAAAAATTATTAATAATAAATAATTAAAACTCACGAATTTTTTTCTTCTTTCTCCCAAAATGAAAATGTACTTCGACTGCTAACCTAGGAAATATTTTACTAGTTCATTTTTAAAAATTGATTTGTTTTTAAGAAAAATTTTTTTATCGTTTATTTGCATGTTTGTTTTATTAAATCTTTCTACCCTTTCTTAAAACTTATCATAGATTGGCAAATGAGAGGACTAGGAGGAATTTCCAGCTATAGAAATGTGTAAACAAAATGGAATGAGTATTCAACAGCTTCTTATAAAGTAAGAAACAGGTATTGTAAAAATAATTCTAGAAAGATAAAGAGATAACGTTGTTGAAGAATTACATCGAGAGTTAGACATGATAGAATACTTTTCATATTTTCTTTGCATTATATCTTAGAGTGAAATAACAGCTGATAATAAAACAAGAGATATATGGGAATAATAAATAACAAAGTTTTGAATACTCTGAAAGAATAAATTCTAATCAGGAAACGAATTTTGAAGCAAATATTTTAAAAGAATTCTGCAGAATAATGAGAACTTATAACGCAGTGACATCTCCATACTATTCTCAAACTGATGAGATGATAAAAAGTCATTTTCGAACAAATGTAAGTATAAAAGTGGCACCAATGTACGAACGGAAAACAAATTACTAGGGCAGAGTTACACCATCGATATAGTATGGGCTAAGAAATACAATACATAAGACTACTGGATATACTAGTATGTCATTTGAAATAATGTTTGGAAGGGAAAACAAGAAGAAAGAAAGAGGAAATTGGAAGAATTGAAACTCTCAATGCGTAAGAATTTATGGAGAATTTGAGAAATGAAACAAAAATAATTCCAAGTAAATTAAGATATTGTGACTAGTGATTGCAAAGTTTAGAAGGCATTCCAATTCCGATCTTTCGATATTTAAACTTGTCACTATCTGAATTCCAGTGTAAATATCGGAATTGAAGCAATTCGTGAGAAAGGTTTTATGTTAGAATAAAATTATTCTTTAAATTTTTAATAAATCATTTTAATTCGTACACTACAATAATACTACAAGAACTCAATAATATTACAATTTATTATATTGTAAGGATAAACATGTACATGTAAGGAGCACAAGTTATTCAAGCTGTTGTCAACTAATTGTGACCCTAGTTTTGGGAAAATTGGCTGGAAGCTAAAAAGCTTCTCTCACTTTCCACACTTGCCTGGGTACTGTCAAGAGGAAGTCATACATTAACTGAAAATACACCTCTCTGGCCCCTTCGTCGTCAATAAACTACTTTGTTTATAATCTTTGTCAAGATTTATTATAGGTGCTCATATTTACTATGAGTGAAAGTTGTGATATCTCATTTTGTAGTTAGATAGTGAAATCAAAATCTGCCAATGCCGGTTTTGGTTCTCATATGTTCCCTTTAGTTTTCACTAACTCAATATACTTGTTTTCTTCGAAGTCGTTGTTACCATCCTTTTTTGCTATACTTATGAATCAATTTTATCATTGAATGTTTTCATGGTTTTGAAAACGAAACACCAATTATTTTTTCCCATAATTGAGATATTCTAATAATTCAGATAAATACCTTCGACGCTCTTTTATTTTTCTAATTAAATGCATTTTTAAGATATTCGTCCTCTCCTAATTTTGCCAAAATAAAGGAAAGTGTCCTTATCAGTAGTTAAAAAGTTTGCATATAGCCGAACCCTCTGATACTCGGCATTGATTAAAATCAAATCCATGAGGACATCTTGATTTACGAAGTCTTACAACCCTAAAGATTTAGCTAATAGACCTGTTTTAGTCTAATATCAATACAAGTTCTGTACTATGGTCTGTGACAATATATTTTTGAATGGAGCATTTTTAGATCACCTGAATAATTTAACTTCATTCTAAAACTTTTTGATAATTGAGTTGGTTCTAAATAATTCAATTAGTTGTAACTCATTTTCCTTTTTTAACAGTTCGCAAAGTTATTCCGTCATCACCATCACATGAATCACTCTCATCAAAGTGGTTTTCGCTGTCGGGGTCGCAATCGCTATGTACATCATCCACGTCATTTTCATACACAATTTTATTTTCAAATCGATCTAGTTTTTCATACAGGACTTCTATGACTGCTAAATGGACTCCAAAGGACAAAAAATTACTGATGTTCACAATTGAACAGTCGTCCTCTACAATTGAACGAATAAATCAAAACATTATAGAAATGAGAAAAAAACCAAACTTGTCATTTCTGCCGATACAGTAAAAAATGCCACATATATATGTTCATAATATAATTATATGATATTGGTCACTTTTGCCTGGGAGGCAGATTTGTGCAATACAAACTAGGAAAAAAAATTCTGAATAAAAATAAACTAAAATTATTTTTTTCAATTTTCACGTCTGCTTTATTTTCAATTGACATTGTATTTATTAAAAAGCTTGACTATGAATCAGTAAAGATATCGATGTTTTTTTGATATTCACGAATTTTCGGCACTGCATTTTTTCAAGTGATTTTGAAACAATATTGAAAAAATAAATTAATTTTGTATTTTATATTAAATTTATTGGTTAATTATAATTTTAATTTTTTAGTTACATTTTAAATGATATTAAGATTTTAGATATTTTTTATATTATTTTTTATTTTATTTTGTAATTTAAATTTTAAGGTTTTTTAAATAATGTCCCTGAAATTTAATTTAGCTGAATGTTGAAGGGTTTATGTTTTATGATAAAAAGAGTTTAATCTTTTGTAGTGTATTTTTGAACGCATCTTGTAAAATTTTTGCATTTTGTTTCGTGTACGAGTGGTGATGATTTATGTATTTTTTCCCAGTGTTCGTGATAATTACTGGTTTTGTTTTTGATGTGTTTATTGAGTCTTGTTTGGAACGTTCTATATGCTTCTCCTATGGACGTTGCTTCGCATCTTGTAAAAGTAATTTGTTATACAATGTCTTTTGAAAAGAGGATTGGCATATACAATCTCGATGAAACAGGTCTGATGTTGGAGATTTTTGAGATTTCCGAAGTTGTGATTAAAAAACTACATTACGTTAAATTACTAAAATTACTTTAATAAAACAATGTAATAAATGTAATGATATTGCTTCAAATAAAAGAAAATATAAACACTAACATGATATTGTACTTTCAAAAATCCACACACAAAAGCGAAAACAAAACAAAACATACAAGAGTTTTTATACAAAATATAATAAAGCTGAAGTTGCAATTGAATACTATGAGAAGCATTGAAAAGTTACTATTTTACTTAAAAATTTGCTTTTACAAAACATATATTTTAACCAATATCGATATTAAAATTTATAATATAGAAATAGTTCCCAATATCGGAATACAAGAATTTTGATGTAGGAAAACCTGAGAGATCAGAACAATGATTAGAACCAGCAGAATGGGTTACATATCAAAAAAGAGAAAATAAAAATAAAAAACCCAGCACATTTCCGGGACTTCGTTTATGGATAAGAATATGGAGAAAAACATTACATAATTGAATAATATATTGGGATAAAAACAATTAAATTGTTGTTTATATAATATGTATAATAAATACAATTTTTTGAATAATTTGAATTAATTTAATTTAATATATTAATTTTGAAGAATATTATTATAAATGTTATTTATTTAAATATTATTACTGATTCTGGCATTTTCTACCCTTTTTCCAATTCCCGTGTTACCCTTGATAGTTCCACACTCGGGATAGTTTGTTATTTTTTCCATTTCTGCTTCTGGCATTTTTCCATACTTTTTTCTACCTCCCACGTTATCTATGAAAGTTCGGCGGTGCCGATTTATTTTTTTTTCCATTTTGAAATTCATTTTTGTTTCTTGCACTTATTAATTAGCAATGACCTTTCTCCTTCCTTGTTGTCTGATTTCCCTTCTTTGCTCCTCCTTCTCATTTCTCAATTTTTCCTTCTTCCGTCCTCTTTTCCTAGTTACAGAGTGATATCCCAATCCCCTATCGATTTTCCCTACACGTTATTTTATTTATTCATAATATTATTCATTATTAGGTATCTTTAACATATTTCTAACAATAAATTTGGGTACACTTATAGTTTCCCTCATAAAAAAGATCTACATTTTAACTTTTTACCAATTAAAAAATAGATAAATTATTAATTAATTTCTTTAATTTGATTATTAAAAAGACAAAATCATTACTGTACTTTTGAACCCACATAAATTTAATCGTAATTTTTTTTCATTAAAATACCTTTTTTAAGCAACAACCAAATACACCCATTCCTCGATATTTAACCAGTCTCACGTTAACACGGATTAGAAATTTAAAAAAATTCAAAATTTCAAAGAAATTATTTTGATCTTCACCTCTGATTTCTTTTCATTTAAAATTTTTTAATAAATATAATGTCAATTGACTATACAAATGTTCTTAGTCAATATGTTCTTAGTATAGAAATGTGCACCAAAGTATGCAAATGTTGTTCACTGATTTCTTATTACCAACCAAAAGCAAGTCTACTATCATTGCCGAAGTCCAAAATATACCCACAATTTCAACTCGTAATATATATAATTTATTACGATAATATATATAATTTATTTATATCATTATTTATACAAATTTAATTAAAAATCATTTTTATTTTGTGAAGAGAATCTGTACAAATTCCAAATTTTATTTATTTGTTTTGGGGCTCTTTACAGATTTTGCGCACATAAAAAACAATTAAATTATTATAATTATTAAAGCACGATCATTGCGGGATATAATGTCCGGACCGTGAACCATATGAACAGGATGATATGTTTTTTAAAGGGGTGTGATTTAAGTGATCAGTATTTTAATTTAAAAAAAAAGTAATTTGAGAAATGCAAGTTATTTAATTATCGAACAAGTCGACAAATAAATTATCTTTAATGTTGTTATTCCAATAAAAATCTGAGTAAAATGATATTTTATTTAATCATTTTATTTAATCTACTGCTTATTCTAAATATTTTATATGGTAGAATTAATTAATTTGCCGATAAAATATTACTGGAACTTCATATTAAAAAAATAATTTAATATTATGTCTTTTTTAAATTTTTATTATTGTATATTTAATTATCAAAAGAATATCACAAATAAAATGCAATTACATTTAAACCGATTAAAACAATTATTATGTTACGAAAAAACCAATAAGGAGTCCCAAATTATTTCTAAATTAATTACAAAAAATGAAACATAAAATATATAAATTTTAGAAAATAAACTATTTTTATAAAATATAAATTTTTTTAAAGTTATTTATTTAAAAAAAGTAAAAAAATATTAAAAAAAAATTATTAATTTGAAATAACGTCAAAAAAAAATTCCAATAAATCTGAATAGGATAGATAAACAAAATTTTATTCCTATCATTAGGAAGTATTATTATTCAAAAATTCTCAACCCCCACCAATACAGAAGAATGTATACCCCATCATTAGTGGGATTTATTTGAGACAGATGGATTTGTTAGAAATTATGCTAATTTCTTTACAAGCTACCTACGATCTCTCTACCTATCACCTATCTGATGCTGAGATATTGGGCAAATTGAAGAGCGATGGATATGATAACAATGGTCGCCATCGGCTCACCCGCCATCCTAATGCGACCAGAGCCACAAAACAAAATTAAATTGGATTATCGTGATTGGCTTCGTCTAATTATTATGAATTGAGCAGAAACAAACTGACAGTGCAATATTTCTTAGCTCCAATTCCAATCGCTCTGGGATAGTAAAAGAAAATTTTTGATGAATGAGCCATCCATGTCAATTACACACAGGGAAACAATTTAAATCCACCTTTTGTCTACCTGCTCTCGAAACCAGAGAAAAGTTTGACCAATCAGGCAGAGTAATCAGAATTATTTCGTTTTGACAATTCGACCAGGAGACTGGAAGAATTTATGTATACTCTTTAATAAAATCATCTCTTGGGGCCACGTCAATTTATCCTACACCTGATTGAGTTGGTTGAGAATTACGAATGTCTTTATTACGAAGCTTTGCGATGTGATTTATAGGATCTCAGTGATGTACCGTTGCTATTGGTTACCAATGAGAGCAGGCTTAACTCAATCACATTTATGTTCTAGATCGCTCCCTCGATGATTGATTGGATGAGATGTCTTTATTTGCGATTTATAAGTTTGCTACATGACCGATTTTTATATTATTTTTTTAAAATATAAATTGATCAATTTTTAAAAAAAATTTAATTTACGTTAAATTTCCTCAAAAATAATTTAGGCTTTCGCATTTTTTTTATTCTACGCCGAAATTTTTTTTATAAACAAAATCCCGATATTTCTACAAAATTCATTATTCTAAAATTATTCTTGGTAGAAGTTTAATTATTATAAAATAGAATTTGTTTCAATATAAAAAACTTTTTAAACCAATGATAAATCACGAGTAATTTTGTTTGGAAATTTATAAAAACTAATATTAATATTGTTTAATTTGTTTTTACTATTGTTATAATATTCACTAATTTGCCCTAGATAATAAAAATAAAGGAAATTTAGGTAAATGTCAAGTGTAAGTTAGTATTTTAATCAGTGGTGGATTCAGCGGTGGGCGGACTGGGCGGCCACCTGGGCCCACCGAGGCCCATATACAAATATTTCCTTCACAAAATAATATACAAAAATAAAATAAGACAAATATATCACAAATACATAGTTTAAATTATGTGATTTTTGTTTTTTTTGTTTATATTTAATAAAAGACGTATGTTACCAATATAGTTAATAATCAAATTTTATCTTTATATACAATAAATCATTAAATCATTTCATTTTATTTACATGTTAAAAATCAAACTATGTTTTATTGTAGAAATATGAAGTCATATAAATCGGGTGCTGAGAAAAGACAAAAAATAAAACGCAGAGAAGAAATCAATAACCAACAAAGAGATTCTTTGGTGAAATTTATCTCTCTAACTCCAAATCAAGACACTGTTGAAACATCAAGAGTTTGAAAAAGATTGTGTCGAAACAAAACTTGGAGACTACATCAACAACCACAAGAGAATTTAAAATTAAATCTGAAGGAAAGACTGAAATTTTAAAGGCATTTGATGCGAAAGCAAGTCGGTTAGATTTTATGGAAAATATTGCACTCTGGCCAAAAGTTTTAACAGACGAAATGATAGAATTTGCAATATGTAATAAACCAAACAACTTTGGTAAATTGGAAAATTTGAAACATGAGGGCCATTTTTACTGACAAATTGCTGAGACAGGAAAAGAAATCAGAAATCCCTGTAAAATGTTTTCTAATTCGACCTCTAAGTTAATCGAAGGTTATCAGAATTGGCGACATTTTACAGAAGCTTTATCTGGACTATAAGGAATAAAAAATTATGCAAGGAACAAAATGCAGGAGGGCCGGTTAAATTCGGTGATACTTTTGTATATTGAATATAAATTGTTAAATAAAATCAACTGCGATCACATAATTGATAAATTTGCAAAAGAAAAATCTCGATGAAAATATATATGAAAATAACTTTCAAAGAAAAAACACTAAATTCTGCACATAAACAAATTTCAACGAAAAGCAACGAAAAAAAATTACTAAAAAAAGTTTAAAGAATGAAAATATTAATATCAGAAGAGAAATCTCCCTGTGAAAGATCTATTCCATTGCGAAAGGTTAAAAATGTTGCACAGATTAAAAGCGCTATTGAAAATTGTGCAGACATAAAGTGTCGTAAACAATTGGGGTAATTTTGAAAACATATTGTTGCTAGATTGATTTGAATGAAGGAGTCAGAAACTAATACCAACTTTTAACAAATATTCAACAATATCCTGTACAAAATATTCCGAAAATAAAAAATATTTAATTACTTACTATCATTGGATGTCATTACAAGCTATAATTGTCTCTACGACAATTTGGAGATGCGAGGGTGATACGATATTATGAGATATTGAATATACCTATACATTTAATATTTGAAATATTTGAGGCAGTTTGGTGTCGAAGTGGTCCGAATATTGCATATGATTTTAAAATCTCTGATTTTGATCGCAGGGGGGTTATGTAACATAACTTATGTTACTTGATATTATAATTTCGTTTCAATAAATTAATATAGTTAATATATTATTTTCGAACCGAGGTTCCCAAATTTTTGAAAATTTATTGAATTATAAATTTTTAGATGGTGCGTGGTCCCCTTAAAATTTGAAGTTGAATATAATTAATTAATTTTTTTACCATCAAATATATATATTAAAATATATATTAAGTCATCAAATATACATTAAAAATTTTAATGTGATGAATGTATTTATTTTGTCTTAGTCAGTGCGTCAATTTCTGGTTTGGTTTTTAATAAAACCACGCTTATATCATTTGCTACATATAATCTATTTCTATGTTTTGTTTTTATACTAACAAGTGTAAAAGACTCACGCTCATAAGTAGTAGCATAGGAAATTATTATTCTTAAAGCCATCACTAAAACAACGGGATATAGGTGTACCATTGCAACCCATTTCTTCCTTAACCCTTTCAACGCGGTAAATTCATTTAATTATTAAATTCGGGCGACTATAGTCGCTTTACGCGTCCAAAGGGTTAAAGAGTTTCGTTTCTCCATTTATCAAATCAATGAATTTCTCTTGAATTAAATTATTGTCCGAGAGCAGATCATTAATAGAAATTATAAATGAATTATTGATAAATCGATGAAAATTTTCAAATATTTTTATGGCAGGAAAATAATGAGAATTTTCTTCAAAGAGAATTATTGCATGTTATTCAGAAATTTTTGCACTAAAAATCTATTTTCGGTCCCCACCGACGAGGACCGCACTGTTCTAGAATATTAAATTAAGACAGTCAAAAATATTTAATTAATTACTATTATCAGATGCCATTACAAACTTTAATTGTGTTTACAATGATTTGGTTAGTATGAGTTGCACATAACCATATTGAATGTACTGTTGATAATTGGAATATTCGAGGAAGTCTGGTGCCGAGTAGTGGTTCAAATATCAAGTATGATTGGTTTGTTACTTGATTTCTTGATATTATAATTTTATTTCAATAAATCATATATTAGCATGCCCCTATGGTTATAATTCAATTTAATATGTTCATATTTCTTTGAGCTCAAGACATTTACTTCAAAACTTGAGGAATAATAGACGCATTTAAACAAAAAGAACAGAAATTCTGTTAAAAGGAATCTAAATTACATTGAAAAATAATTTTTAAAATTAATTTTTAATGAAAATTTAGCTTTGCAACTAATATTCCATTAACCCTGTCATCAATAAATTTCCGAATAATTCAATCAGTAAACTTTAAAAATGTTTGCCAGGTGACATTCCATCATTATAAAGTATGAATTATTAATATGTTCATCAACCTGGATTCTGTGTAATATTTATTCATCCACTCTCATAGAAATGTGAACTCATAGAAATAGTGATTATGATAAATACAAATAAAATAGTAAATTGTTGTACTGGATGGATTAATAAAATAATTTTATTCCAAGTCAATAAAAATCGCGTACTGGTGGGAAGATTTTTGTGAAAAAAAGTGGTAAAAAAATATAATATTATGGTAAACTAATTCATTGCCATATAATTTTAATATACAGACAACTCTCGAATTACATGGTTAATTGGTTCCGATTTATTTATTATTATATATATTATTATGTTGTAGAAGTATTCTTGTTTGATTATTATTATTATTATTATTATTATTATTATTATTATTATTATTATTATTATTATTATTATTATTATTATTATTATTATTATTATTATTATCTGACATTTTTATTATCTACAACATTACACAAGAATTGGAATTTTTGAAAAAAATTAATTTTTAAAATGAAAAAAAATATTTGAAAATTAGAGATGTGAAAATGTGGCAATGAATAGAATTAATTACAATAAAAAGTAAAATGGAAAAATCATTGTGAAAATGTTTATAATTATGTGTAAATGGCATTGAAAATAAATTTACTTTTTGTATAAAAATTAACTTTTTAAATAAATTTTTATCACCAAAATGCTTACGAATTTTTAATTATTAGTTTCCAAACAAACAAGACCCTAGAAGTGAGTTTTACCCATGACAATGTATGTGATAATGACAACAATCAGACGACACGATCTGATGACAAAATAATAAGAATGAAACATAAATAAAAATTAAATATAAATAATGTGGTTTTAACCCTCTCCGTATATTTGTCGAATATATTCGACATTAAAGCAAGATGTCACTTCCAGTTTCATAGGCCATTGCAAAAGTACATCGTTTTCACCGCGCATTATGAAAAAAAAAACAGAAAGATGTGTCCCTTTTCCAGCTTTGAATCCATCGGGATGAAGCTGAAGGCACATTTTGTAACCGTTTTTGTGGGAATAGAACGGGTCACTATAAATATCAGCATTATTTTTTACACGGAGAGGGTTAATCACTGCTACATTCTGATGAGCTTGATTCTATATGTTTTTGAAAAAAGCTTGTTAACACTGATTGCTTACCAGCCTTTCGTTTGTCTTTATAAATTTCAGCATATGGGGCTAAAGCTGCTGTCAGATTTCTCCGAAATTTTAAGGCATGCTACAACCTCAAAAAAAACCGTGCAGCTACGAAATTTTTACCTCACAGAAAGAAATTTGGGTATTTAAAACTTGGCCGCGCAATTGCGAAATCAAGCAGTTGGAGGGTTCACTGTACCTTCCTTCTCTTGCGACACCTTCTTCAACGAGGTGTTATAACATAAAACCATTCAAGAAAAATAATAGAGGCTAAAATAATAGAATTTAAACAAAATAAGCACAGAATTTTCCAAGTTCCGGTTCCTCAAAGAAATTTTGAATAGAATAAAGGAAATAAAAATTGTGATGTACGAGATAAGAGCAAAATACTGAACGTGAAAGTGCCATTAAAATTAGATACATAAGCTTTTTTTAATAAATGCGGTTGCCATTGAGTCAATACAATGCAATTGGTTTTTACTTTGTAATCATTGTCCTATAATTGAATCAACAAATGTTAGGCTTACATGATGCCAGAACACAACTATCTGGAAATTGTTCACTTTTTTGACACCAAAAGTATCAACTTCAAGTATTTTAATTACTTCCTGCCAAATTTAATTAGTGATCGGATCCCTCACTCACCCTCCGATAATAATCACTCGAATATGACTTGTATCAATTATCATTTCTACGATAATTATTAACAATGTCTAAATATCACTAAAACTACAAATGCATGTTTGGATGTAGATAAATTACATAATTACCAACAACTTTATTCTCTGTTGTGTAAAACATATGAAAATACATATGAAAGTATAACTCAATTTTGTATATGATTGAGGTTTGCGTTGTATTTGTTTTATTATTTATATATAAAAATGTGTAAAAGAACAACTGAATTAACAAAATTTATATGAAGTTTAATAATAAAATGGGAAAGAAAGAATTTTATGTGAAGTATTAATATGATGGAAGAATGATGATTAAGATGAATTTCTTTGTTCAACGTTTTAGTGTTGCAGTGAGCCGTTAGCCGGCCTTAGATAAAACCGTTTATTATTTATTTAACATATTACTTGCAAGTAATATTGATTCTTGATTTAACAATAAAGTCGATCAAAATTATATATGGATCGCCATTACATGCATCTGTATCATGTACCAATGTAAGCGATGGATTACTCGGCTCACACGTCGATGAAGAACGTAGCAAAATACGTGAATTAATGTAAAATGCACAACACTCTGATCATTGACACTTTGAACGCAAATGGCGGCTTTTGGTTAACTATTAGCCACGTCTGTCTGAGGGTCGGCATTATATTAATCATTACGTTCTATAGTAATGTTTTGAGAGATTCACTTTTGGTATTATTCTATCGAGAGTGCCTTTTTAAGGTGATAGTGTACGCAAGTACACCTTTATGGAAACATGAAGTACTGGTTGATTTTATATTTATTGTTAATTGGACACAAGTTAGTATAAGTTTATATAAGTTTTATATGCAAAAATATGGAACGTTGCTTTCCATTCACCGAAATTGGAAATTGTTCAGAATTATATGTTCGAAAGCCAAAAGAATACTATGAGCCAGGAATATTTTCCAATGCCCTAATGTTGGTAATCTTGGCTATGCATATTTCGCTGCTGTGATTCAATCATATTTAATGACTTTGAAAATGTGTCCAATAATTCGGTAAACAAGCATCCGTCAAATTCCTCCGTCGATTGTGACTTGATGGACCTCATTGAATCAAATTAACCCCTTTTTTCATATTGTCGCCTGTCTCAAAGAAATAAACTGTCAAACGATAACTGACATCGAACATCTCCCAGCGTCTTATGCAATTTATTCACACGATAGTAATAAATCAAATTCGCATATCGATGATCAATTGATGGGCAGTATTGGATCGGATGCTGAATAAAATCATGAATTTATCATCATCTATTGCTTTACTCATATTGAACAGATTATCATTACTTTTGTCGTGCCCAATAACTTTCAATACGCTGTGTAGGTCTAGTGTCTCTGACGTCCACTTTTATTAATTTAATAATTGAATACAAAATATATTATAGAATTAATTTAAAAAAATTAAGACATAAAAAACACACTGTTTTAATATTCATATTTACATTAACTTTTCTCATCAATCAAATGCAAAAATGTGCTCAAATTTTCGCAATTGGAACTACTTATCGGAAGTCCGTTCAACCGATTCTATCAGTCAAAACAGTTTACTCGTTAATTAATACCATCAGTTTAATCTGCTCGAAGATTTTTGTCATTTTAACCTATAATAATCATCAGCATATTGCAGTTCTATGTGTACTACTGTTTGAGTGCGCGCCATTATCTTTCCAAAACCCGATATCACAATCAACACTGCAACGGTTTGATTAACAGTCAACTTTTTTCTCTATATCGAATGTGTTATTTCAACAACGTCATTTCTTTGAGCTTCTGTGTAGATTATTTTCCTTCTATCTTCCTATATTTCCATGTTTTCATTCATATATTCCCATGTTTTCATTCTTATATTCCCATGTTTTCATTATTATATTCCCATAAAAATAAATAAATGTTAACATATATTTAAATATTTATATAAATAAAAAACTATCAAAACAATTTATAAACAAAAATAAAGCGTATAAATATTTATTAATATAAACATTTCTCTTCTTAAAGCTTTATCTAGCCACCTACGCATATTCAGATAAAAACCCTCGCATTGATGAGAATAATCCGTTCCTGCTGTTAATAGATTATCTAAACACATTTCGATTGTTCTTTCTGTGTTATTTAATCGTAAACCATGAAAACGTGAATTAATCATAGAAAATAATTCTTCTATTTGGTTAAGTTCTGGTGAATAAGGCACAAGATATTTTATTGGTATTTGCAAATCCGAAAAAGTTCGCAATACGGTAGAAGATTTGTGAATTCTCGCATTGTCCATAACCAAAATTTTATGAGGATACCTTCTAAAATATGGCGATAGCTTCTCAGTAATATAGTCACATGATTAAATATATTTTGTCATATATTTAAATAATATCAATTTCATGGAAATATAAGAATGAAAACATGGGAATATAACTATGAAAACATGGGAATATAATAATCATTTTAAAAGATATCTATTTGTGAAATTGTTGGGTTTTTACTTGAAAGTTCTCTCTCTTTATCTTATTGTTCGGGTAATTTGTTTTTTCGCATTAACTTTCCATGTGAACACCTTAATTTTCATTATAATTTCTGAACTCGTCTATCAATATGGCGTTTATGACTGGTTAATTTCTTATTTTATTGAGTATTATTTAATTTCCATGGGCTCGGGCTTTCCATTACCGATTAATAAATTTGTTTTTTCGCATTAACTTTCCATGTGAACACCTTAATTTAATTTATAATTTCTGAACTCGTCTATGAATTTGGCGTTTATGATTGGTTAATTTCTTATATTATTGAGTCTATTATTTTTCATGACTATTTATGACACTTTCGTCCATGCATTTTTGGTTTTTTTTCATAACATATAAATTGTAACCAGGTTTATTAAACAATTATGAATACATTCATTACTATATTTTTTTCATTATATGGATGGAAAAATAAATCAAATCATTTTTTATATATTTAACAATTTAAAATTACCATAATAAACAATAAAAAAATTAAAAATATCGAAAACTAAATTTAATTTAATCAAACAACTATTTAGAATCTGATTTCTCACAATTTTCAGATTGAGCATTGGTAAAATTGGGAGTGGCATGAATCACATTCCAAAATGTAACCTTTACTCTATCGAAAATAGCCTGTAAAGAATCAATTGCAGGACGAACATCAATCACGGTTAAACCAGGTAAACGCTGTTTCCCCACATTACCCTCATCGTAGTAATCTATAATATATCTTACTTCTCGACCACATCTATCAACTATCCAATCGTGACGATCAAATGGATATTGATATCTGAAATTGTATGGAAATTTATAATTACACGCCAAAAGACTGTGAAAATATTTCATTATTCAGTATTTAAAAACAAGTATTTTTTAATTAAAATTTCGTCCTTTTGTCAAATTATTTTTAGACATCAAAAACTGCTTTACAATTTTTCAACAATGAATGAAAATATCGAGAAATTTCTATGGAGTTCAATCAAGTAGTTATTTGCATTAAATATGCCACAAGCAATAATACAATTATACAATTCCTATCTGTGATTAACTTAATATTTTCAACAGCTTCGTTTGCTTTTTATATTAAAATTTAATATTTTTCTTAAAACGCCATCAAATGGAATACCTCAACATTACCCTGAAGAAGATGTAACTAATTGGGACATAAGGAAAATGAATGTTACAGAAGCCTCGTCAGACGAAATTGTGAAATGGACAAAAATTGGAGTAAAGAAATCAGAGATTGAATAATATACAACAGACAATTCAATGGACTAAAGACTGATAAATTTGATGACCAATACCCTAAAGAATAAACTTCATGAAGAAACGTTTATGAGACCTATATGTTAATCAATACTTATGTTGACATGATTTCCTAATTAAAATTCAAATTAATTACTTAAAAGTAATCAAAATAAGCCGGTTGGAGCTGTTAACATAGCATATATACCACAAAAAGCCTATTTAAAATAATAAAAAATACATATAAGTAAACATGTTGGATGATGAGGGTAGGCCCATCACCACATTCACACTCAACAAATATTACAAGACGGGGCCTAAAAAAGGATATAGATTTGAGGTTTCAGCAATATCAAGCCAAAATCAATCCAATCCAACCCACATTGTACAGAAAATGACAATTGAATATCACTTGTTTGTATATTTTTATCCTTTAACAGTATTCTGTGTATATTACCTTTCATTTAGCAATTGATTAACCTTTGTGTTATTATTTATTATTGAAATGTATTTTAATTATTGTTATCTTATGTACTAAGTAGTTATTTAGCTTTTATTCAATATACGGTTTGGGATATATCTTTCCTTGTATATACTTAATATTTTAACAAAGGGGTAAATTATTAATTATATTTTAAGCAGTTTAATTAAAAATATATAAAACAAAATCATTAAAAACATACTAGTTAAAAACACGAGAACATCTGCTGTTACAATATAATAATTATTATAAAATAACATCTGCTATAAGTAAATTAATATTATATAAGTATTTAGAGCTGCCCTTTTTAACCTGCGGCCAGCCAACAGATTTTTTGTGGCCCATGACCGTTTTTCGATAAATGTCTGATTTGCTTATAAATGTGCATATTATAAATTTGTTTAATCTGAGTGATGAAAGTTAAAAAATTAATCATAAAAAATCATACGATTCAGATATTATAAATAAAATAATTATTTTAAATATTTAAAAAAAAAACGAAAAAAATGAAGAACATCGAATGTTCCATGAAAGTTGGACCAAAAATTACTTATTTACTTTTTAAACAAACTTGTTTGGTCTTTCAAGAAACTATCGGTGTCATGAAAGAATATAACATTAGGCGTCATTATACACAAAGATTTACTGTCGCAAACAGAATTGATGAATTGGCGCTAAATATCGAAACACAATTGATCGACCAGATAGAGCGTTTTCAATACAATTCCATATGTCTTGACGAATCAACTTATATATCCGATACTGCCAAATAATCACTTTTTGTCCGTGGTGTTAACGAGGAGAAAAATGAGACAGAGGAACTACTTGATCTGGTTTCTATGAAAGGATCAACAACAACTGAAGATATTTTTGCTGAGCTGAAAAATTCCTTGGATAAGAATCACTTTCCACTTTCCAAATTAATTGGAATATCCATCGATGATGCATCAGCAATGCGAGGAGTTCGATCTGGTTTTCCAACCCTTATATTGCAAAGTTTAGATGTGGATCATTGAAATAAGGTTTTTGTATGCCATTGTGAACTGCATATCGAGAATTTATGTGGAAAATAAATTAATATGAAACATGTTATGCATATTGTTGTGTCGACAGTTAATTTTATTAGATCAAAGGCACTCAACCATCGACAATCCAAACAGCTGTTGATCGATATTGATCCTGAATATAGTGATGATATTTACCATAGTAAGGTTCGATGGCTCAGTAAAAGTAAAGTAAAGAGATTCGGTTGTTCATGAATAAAAGGAAAAGACGTTACTGAATTTGACATTTACAATGGACGGCTGACTTTTCATTTTCAATCGATATCACCTTACATTGGGCTGATTTAAATACCAAAATGGAGGAAAAAAATATGTAAGTTAAAAAATCATGAAAATTAAATAAATAACAATAAAATAAAACTACAAATTTTATTTACAAAAAGAAAGAACCTTGTAGTGGAGGATGTATCAAAATGTTCGTATTCTGTAGATCTTTGTATATTGTAAGTTGTTTACTGTGATATACGACAATTTTAATCAGTATCTTCGAGTGTATAGTGACTTCCAAATTGGTCGTTATATTTAGCGAAACTCCGGTATATCTTCAGCTGTATAAGTTTCTTATTTTTTTAATTTTTCAATTCTCTAAATTAAACTATTACTATATTGAATAAGCTTGTTTTTGCTTTCTCAAAGTTTTTGATTGCCTTTTTGATGATTTCCTGGAGGTGAATATAGAGGATCTGGCGATAAATATGAAGGTATGAATTGGGTGATGTGAATCGGCGCGCGTTGCTGTTGGTATCAAGACAATTTGGTGAGGCTGGTGGTAATTGGTGGGCCAGGGATGTTCACATCAGTGGTAGCGATAGCGGTGGTGACACCAGTAGAAGTGAGTAGGAGGAACATATTGAACCTGCATTTGTGCGTCTCGTATCACTCGGCAATAACTCATGGAGCGAATGGAATATTACGTTACCAGTTACCTTACTAGAAAATGTGATTATACATGCCTAGTGGGCCAGATATGTGCCATTGTGATGACTCAGAAATGCGTTCGCTATTTCATGGTCAATGGCAGTAGCATCCAAGGATATGTTGAATCAATCCATGACAGTCCTGTAGCGATTGCATCCACATCGAGCTATTTTATGAGCCCTTAACGGTCCAGCAATATTGATGCTTCTCGTATCACTCGGCAATAGCTCATGGAGCGAATGGAATATCACGTTACCAGTTACCTTACAAGAAAAGGTGTTGGGGACAATCAAATGTTCAACAGTCAGTGAAGGTTGAATATATGCATAGCGAGATGAGGTAAGAATTGGGAGATGTGAATCGACACGCGTTGTTGTTGGTATCTAGGCAATTTGGTGAGGCTGGTGGTAATTGGTGGGCCAGGGATGGTGCTTGCAGTGGTGGCGGTGGTGACACCAGTAGCAGTGACGAGGAGGAACACATTATATTTATTGATGTGGAACCCGATTGGGGCCCTGAAACACTATTTCGATAATAATTATCGTTATGGCGATTTCCTGGAGGTGAATTTCCAGGATCGGACGATAAATAGGACGATCCTCATCGAGCTATTTGATAAGCCCTCAACGGCCCAACGATAATCTCACCCGGGTTGTCATGGTGACTGATGATGGTAGCAAGTAACCAACCGACCAATCAAATGGGCACACACCAACATTTAGAAAGCTATAGTTGCCACAACAGAATGGCATCCAATGTCTGTGCGGATATTGAAATGGATTGGATTATCAGATTCTCTAGGCAATTTGGTGAGGCTGGTGGTAATTGGTGGGCCAGGGATGATGCTAGCAGTGGTGGCGGTGGTGACACCAGTAGCAGTAACTAGGAGGAACACATCTGATCAAGCCTTCGATTTCTGCATTTCTTAGGATAGTTATGGGTAAAGATGACGTGGATGTTAAGGGAATGCCGTTAAGTAATAATACTGACAGTAGAAGAATTGATGAAATGAGTAAAGATGTGGAGAATCAACTTGTTGAGAAACTAAAAACTTTAAATTTCTCTTTACAAATGGACGAATCAACTTTTAGAGACAGCGAATCGATATTAATTGCTTACGTAAGATACATTGATAAAGAGGAATTTTTTGAAGAATTTTTATTCAGCAGATCGCTGGAAAGCACAACAACTGCGAAAGATATTTTAAATCATCTAAAAGATTATCTTACAATTAATAATATAGCTCTAAGTAATATTACTTCCTGTGCTTCAGATGGAGCTCCTAGCATGATGGGTAAAAAACGGCTGCCTTAAATTACTTAAAGACGAAAATCCAGAAATGATGATTATTCATTGTGTCATTCACAGAGAAAATTTGGTAGCCAAGAAGATTTCTCCTAAGTTAAATGAAGTTTAACAGTCAGTTATAAAATGTATTAATTTCATTAAAGCCAATTCAAAGAATGAACGTCTTTTTAAGTTATTCTGTAAAGAACAAAATGAAGAATATATTCGACTTTTATTACATACTGAAGTAAGATGGCTTTCAAAAGGAAATTGTTTGGCTAGATTCATGGAGCTTTTTGATAGTCTTAGTGTCTTTCTTTCCGACAAGATTGAGATGAAATTCTTAATGACGAAAGATGGTAAGGCTTATTTGAGCTATTTAACAGATTTCTTTGAGAAGTTTAATACTCTCAACAAGCAACTTCAAGGGAAAAACAGAAATCTTATTGAAGTTAAAGCAAAAATTTTTAGTTTTATTTTCGCTTTTAAAAATAAGTATTAAATCACTCTCAAAGAAAAACTTTGAAAGTTTTAATTGGCTTNAAATCCAGTCTCTTAGTGTTCGAGTTGTCTTTCAATTTGTCCATTCTATTGATGATGACAAGAACTTGAATAAACTATCTTCATATGATATTTTTATGTAATATTCTTTAAAATGCTCAAATCAAAACATTTTCGACTAGCGTTTTTTCATTTTGTAATCTATACAGTTATATACTTATTAAAATTATTATAACGAGAACATATTTTTCCAGGTAGTTTAGTTTTAAATGGATCGCAAAAATCTTTTCCATCTTTTCAATAAATATTTATTTCTTTACCAGAGAATGTAATGTTTTACGTTGCTGGCAGATCTCATAAGTTGCAATAATGTTCTTAATACTTTCATCCATTGTCTTAAAACATGACACAAATATTTATGAATTCATTTTTTATGTTTTGTCTTTTCATGTTCCTTTTATTAATATCTTTTAATTTATTTATTTCCTTTGATTTAGTTTGCTCCTAGAAATTTTGGTTTTTGTTGACATTGCTAATATTTGAGTTTTTATTTTCTCTGCTTTAACATCTATGTGATTCATTTGATATTGTGTATAAGTTGCGATAGTATATCTTATATTTCTCATAGAGGATATTAATCATGATATTAGGGAACTTTAAATTGTCTTCAATTCTCAGACGATGGCAGATTTTTGTTAAGTGGTTGTGATGCTGGCACAGTGAACATTTGGGATCTAGGAATTCCAAGTGGTTTGATAGATTCATTAAATCTGACTGGGGGAAAAGACATGACAGGAGGACCTGTTACCAGCTTATCATTTTGTCGGGATGGTGCAGTTTTAGCCGTTGGTAGACAAGCAGGACAGGTTGACATCTGGAATTATACGAAGATCATTAAGACAAATTTGGAAGACTCAGACAGGGTTGCAGATGAAATAAAGCTGGAAAATAATGAATTTACCATGGTTGGCAAACGGACTCATCCATTAGATTGTATCATAGACATTTTGTATACTAAAAAAACTCCTATTCTTAATCTTCAATTTAATCGTCGAAATATGTTGTGTTGCTCTGGCGTTTTCAATCAAATATAAAGTTTAAATTTGGGTTTAATAATTGTTGTTGAAAAATTATTTTTTTAATGGCATATTTTTGAAAATTTCGTGTTACATTATTTAATTGACCTGATTTGCCAAGGGTGGTTTATGACTTGCAAAATTTTTAAATCTATTCGATATGGAAGTGAGCCGGTTAAAAGTAGAGATTCTCAACTGATGTGTCGCGAAAGTATTTGATAAAAAATAATGATTTCTCATAGAGATCCGAAAAAGTCAGCAAAAATTTACACGTCGATAATCTCAATCTTTTTGTCGAAACAAATATTAAAAATTCCTTAACCCTCAATATAGTGCAATTAATCGTAACACGAAAATCATCTTTTTATTACATTTTAATCAATATTAGCACTTTTAGTGGAAAATTTTCCTGGAACTAAGACTGCTTTTGGGATTCCCTTCGAGCTGACGCGACGCAACAGAGATGACCTAGGGGAGTATGTCGCTATTCTCAGAAAATTCAAGATACATTTAGTCCGTTTAAGCTTTCCTCGGTGTCAACTGAGAATATCCCCGAATGACTATTTACCATTCGACAAGGTGCCCATGGACAACTTCCATGTTGGTAATGCCCCAAGTTGGTTAAATCTACAGGACAGATGAGCTTCACCTACTCTCTTATAGAATTTCCATCCAGGTCCTCGAATGCCGATAGAAGACTTACATTACTAACGACCGTAGTCGGATCAGGTCGTGGTTTCACTCGCGGCAAACCATGTTAATAGCAAGAATACGACAAATATATATTAAAGTAATTAATACATGGGCACTATACATCAGGAAAGGTGAAAACACAGTCCACATCCCGCCAAACTGGTGATTAAATATCGGAATCGATTCTAGACTGAGACGCGAAATGTCGAGATAGATTATGTGGCCGGCAGAGACCAGAAATTGCTGCTTTCTGCCTCTCAGAGAAGTTCTTCCAGATCGAACTAGGAGTGAATATATTTTCCATCTAGGGAGTACCAGAGGCTGGAATGACTCTATACTCAGGGACCTTAGATGCGGCCATAAATTCCACTGCAGCCTTTGCATTGTTAGCAAGGTTAGCAGGCTACTCGTTTAGGAAGACTGGGACCTTCCAATAAATGGTGAATCGGAAATACGTTGGTCCGGTCAATGACAGGCAATTCGATGATTCCTTTTTCGAGTTCCGAGTTAGAATATATATTGTGTAGTGCTTGGGATTGTTACCGGATAAGCGCGTGTTGGGCTCGACTCTTCGAGCAGACTATTCCTGTAATGCTCCAGTCTCAGAATCTTTTTGGTGGACTCTTTCATCTTGTGAACCAGGTCCCCTTCAGACGGTCGATTTTCTTCTTCAAGAGGCCATTCTTGGCTTGACAAGTTCGGATTGCGGCAGTTTTATCCGCGCAGGAAAAACATGGCTTCAATGCTGACTGAGGTGTAGCAGTGGCAGGCATATTTCTGAAAAAAAGAAGAAAATGAGTCATTACATAATTCGTTTCCAACGCTCACAGCGTAGTTCGTCAGTAGTTCGAACTCTAGATGTTAATGACAAGACTTGTGTTAACCATGACTAATAAAGAACAGGCAGAGCATGAACCCACCCAATGATGATAATTAGAAATTAATGTTTAGAATTATGAATCTAATCTCTGGGAAAGGGCTGTTATATTAATACTTAGAGTTAAGTAAATGTTGTCTTATGCGTGTTATGAGAAATTTGATGAGCCCGAAAGAGTCACCGTTAAAACTTGTGACGGGACAATCGGGGTGCGTGTTATGTTTGAAGATATTGTAACTACGAATAAAATATAAAAATAATAATCAACAAAATTCAATTGTTATCACAAGTTTATTAACCAGATAAAAAATAATCGTACTTGAATCATTTTCTTAATCTACTTTCTCAATTCTGTTTCTTGGATTAGTTTCTTAATTTTCTTTTCTCAATTCTGTTTCTTGAATTAGTTTCTAATTTACTTTTCTCAATTCTGTTTCTTGAATTAGTTTCTTAATTTGCTTTTCTCAATTCTGTTTCTTGAATTAGTTTCTTAATTTGCTTTTATCAATTCTGTTTCTTGAATTAGTTTCTTAATTTACTTTTCTCAATTCTGTTTCTTGAATTAGTTTCTTAATTTGCTTTTATCAATTCTGTTTCTTGAATTAGTTTCTTAATTTGCTTTTCTCAATTCTGTTTCTTGAATTACTTTTCTTATCAAATTTGATTAGCGTTTTAACTTTCAATTTATAGTATTGAAGTTATATAATTTATCATTCAATTTTTTCGATTTTTTTTTCCTATAGCGATAATTTACTATAGTAAATTATCGCTATATAGTTTTTTTTGGAAAATCTGGATTTCCAGATGGTGGCATTTTATATTTTAGTGTTCACAATTCCTAATTGTGAACACCAAAATATTAACAAAAATAACTGTACATTACACTTAGTATTCTTAAAAATCTTTAAAGGTAACAACCGAACGATAATACCAAAATTCTCAGTTAATTTTTGAAACGAGGTTATTGTGGTAATAAATATCAATCTTAAAAAAATGTAATAGTGCCACCAAAAATTCCACCAGGCATCAAACCCTAGACACCCATCCTTCCCAGTTAGGAAACCAAAACGTCGGCAACTTTCTAGAGCCGAGCACACCAAGAAACGAAAAGCCAAGCAAGCGAAAGCCGATGACCGAGCCGTCGTCGAAGTAATCGACGCTATGAGAGAGGAAGCTCCTAATAAATACCGGATAGTCCCATTTGCAGACACACCCTAAGAGCAAGATTTACAGCTCACTTTTGACCTGGTCGCTCTCCTCGCTAGAGCAGAAGCCAGCAGTTTTTGGAAAGCAGTCCCAGTCCCGAAATCATGAAACAAATCTAATTGCCTATATACTGTATATATGATTAAGACGTTCAAAATTTGACTTTGATGTTAATTTTATGTCTTGTATCTTGTGCTTTCTCAATTTTTCTCTGTCGTTAGTTCAGCTAATTTGCCTCTTGTTCTGGTTGTGGTGTGGTTAGATCCTTGTTAATTCGAAACCAAAGGAATATTATAGTATATAAAAATAGTAGTTATCTTAATAGTGTGCGACGTAAGCCATTGTCATCATCAGTCAATTCGAGAAACGTCGTAGGGGAGTAGTCCTAACGCAGGGGCTCACCTGCTCTACGAGTTTCACCAGGCAGGTAAAGTACCAACATGATGCAAGTCATGGGTACCAAGTTGTTGAGAACAATCGTGTGGGCACTATCAGCAAGCGACATTTAGGACAGGAAAATTAGAGGGACATTAATCCCCCAGATGTGCAAGGGAATTATCGACCTGATTGAGCCCAAACAGTATTGTGTACAATACCAACATGGTTGTTGACATGGGAACATGGATGGTAAAAAGTAAAATAATCAAGAAGGCGTTTAGGGAAGAGCTGATGCCGAATCAAAAAGCAACCCTAGAACACTTTAATCACTATAAGCACCAACAATGCTATATTTTTCGTGGTGTTACCGATTTACCTCCTTAAAATCCTCACAATTTGTTTCATTTTATGTTAGTTTGCCCCAACAACTTCCTCGTCCAATTCACTAATCAGAATATTTTTAGTTTTGTTTTGAGAGCTATTTTGTCGCGGTCCCAAATTCAAGAAATGCCAATTTTTTTATTTTTTTCTCTTTAAATACGAATTTAACTATTTCTGAATATTTATTGGAAATTTTAATCTAGAAAATGTATAAATGAAATGATTTTCAATCAAACAAAATTAATTAATAAAAACAAATCAGCTAATTTTATATTTTTAGTAAATGGGCAGAGATCAATATTATCCAGCAGTAATGAAATTAAATTCCAAAAATTTTCTATTACATAACACAAATTATTAAAAAACGATAAAATTCATCTCAGCATAAAATAACAGCAATAATCTATCGATTTCTGACAAAAGTCAATGAAAACATATGCCAAATAAATCAATTGACCGCTACCCATTTATGGAGAAAATAAATTCCTGAATGAAATCATTAATTATAATATGTATCGATATCAATAGTGCCTGAAAAATAAATAACAAATACTAAAAAGTCAAACATCCTAAAGTTTATCAAAATCACAACAGTTACAAATCAACATTAAATTATTTACTAATTAAATTAATATTTTTTTCAAGTAAAGAAGAAATCGGATCATTTGGCCAACTTAATGATATATCATCTAAATGGCTGTCGAAATCAACCAGAGCTCTTTGAGCTCTCACTTTCAACAAATGTTCGGTTTTCTCTGATGCGGTCTCGTCAATTATTGGAGCATTAACTGCTTCCTTCCAACGGTTGTCATGATATCGATAAACGCTTAAAGCATTACAGGGATTTTCACTTCCAAGCTCATCATTTTTCACCTTGATTAAAATAAATATATTAAAAACAAATTTTTTTCTCATGATGCGAAGATAATAAATAAAATTAAGTAATTTCAAAATTTCTATTAATCATTTTTCGTTTTATTTTTTCCTAAATATTAGTATATTTCGGCTTATTGAATTAAAATTATTCGTTTGAAAATTCAATAAAAAATCCATTTTATAAATAATAATAAATCTATATCAAATTATCAAAATAAATAATAATATTAATTAATATTGCTTTACAGGGTTATTATAAAGCGACTATTCATAATTATAAATCATTTATTCAATATTCTAAATCATTTATATAAAATTATAAAGTAATTATTCTAAATTATAAATTAATCAAAATGATTTTAGAATTAAGTTATTGTTTTGGATCATTTTAAAAATAATTACAAGAAACGATTTAAAATTCACGATGAACGAGTCCAATCCTGATGCAAATAACAACAATACAACCAAGTCTAAGCGTAAACAACGCCAGGTAATAGGGAATATAATAGGGAATAACCCTGTAAAACAATGACATAACTGTTTCTAGATAAAGAATTCAGAAGTGTTGCTACGGGGTCAGGGGTGGATAATTGTCTTCAGGCGATCAAAATGGAGTTCGTTATTGTGGAATTTGAACATCGTATTAATATTGTCTGTTTATTATCTTACTTATTGTCATTTTGTAATGTATAAAATTATAAATTATTGATCACTTTGCCAGTCAAGCCTGTTATGACCGTTGTAAAATCTGTAAGTATGGATACCACGCCGTATATAATAAATATAATATTGCAAATTTGTTTTTCAGTTATAATATAAAATTTTACCTTCAAATGCATTTTTCCATATTTTATAGACGATTCAAATTAATTAATCATTTATTAATATTGTATACATTTTTTTTTGTTATTTATTATGATTGCATTTATTTCCGATGTAGTACATGTCATTTTTGAAAGTAGATGGATGGAAATAATAAATTTAAATCATACCTTCCTGTTCGTTGGGACCCTGGGAGCAAAGATCTGACCAAATTTGTTAAAGGGGAGGAAATAAATTTCATCATAAACCACTGTTTAACATGACTTTTAAGTTACCGAAAATTAGATAAAGCTGCGCAAAAAATGGATACAAACGATATTCAAATAACTATGGCAATAACAAAATTTATTCAAAGCATCATTTAGATAAAGTCACGAATGATTCTTTAACATTGTATTCACTAACAAAGAAGCATGAATAATGTATTATATCAGGATAAAACTTTTCATAAATAAATTGAGAATTATGATAAATAGTATTAGTGAATTCTATATTCTTGATCATAATATTATTTTTAATATCATATGTAATTAATTGAATAAAATAACAAACGTGGCGAAATTTAAAAAAAAATTTAAACAATGCATGTTATTTAATTAATATAAATTTAAAATAAAATTTTCACCATTAGTAAACACGAATTCTCATTATTTTCATAAATTTTGTCTGCAATTCTATAAGCAATTGGTGTTGGACTAAATGAAAATTTCAATAAAATACTCTGCGTTGAATTATAAGATTAACTTACGAATTTTTATCAACATATTCATTTATCTGATAATATCCACTGATACATAGATTTTCTTTTTTGCAATACGATTCAATCTAAAATTGTCATTAAATAAAATTTTTATAAACTTTCTAACGTGATTTAATGCGACTTCGAGCATTGAAGTAAGTGTAATGGAATGATGAAATAATGGAATGGCATTACAAATAACTAAATTTTCTTTGGAATTTTCTATATTTTTTGGAGATAATAAAATGCCATTGACAGACGAATGTGGATATCTTGAAGCGTGTAAAATAATTTTTATAAACGCTAATTCTTTAATTACAATACTCATGACTAAATAATTTTTAATCTTCAAATATCAAACATTTACTAATTTTATTTAAATCAATTAAAACACTTGGATTTAAAAACCAACTTTAAAAGTTAACATCAAATTTAAAAAAATAATTTTCAAAATTTTTATTCAAATTTTTTTATCTTCAAATAATTTAATTGACAAATGCAACATATTTCTAAAAAAATATTATTTGGAAAATTATTTAACAGACTTTGTTCAATATATTTGGTGAGGATGGGTTTGGAACTATCGACACAAAGTTGTTATTCCTGGTTATAAAGCCAATACTTTGACATTTACTCAGTTGGCCTTGTCTTTAAAATGCCAAATAAATTTAATTCTACTGTAGCTACTCCTCTGACTATTTTTCTTAATTACCAAGTTGGTAATGTCCAACTTGGTTTGGAACCTTCCGGGTTAACGTTATATAGATAAATCAATATCAGTAAAGATTTTGATTAGCATAAGCAAAAAGTAAATTGTTTAATTTTTAATATCTGCATTTATCGTTGGCCAGGTGTATTATCCCTACTCCCCATCGTTGACAATAGGACTAACTTCATAGTCCCGCGCTCACCATGTCGCACCTATATCTCATTTACTCACGTCAATTATTCCACAACACAAACAACCTCACACCAAACAACTATTTTCAACACATACAAATTTATTAAATCAACCACAAACCGAAAATGTTTGAAGGACGTCATCAGCGTCCCGAACCACGTGATCTACCGCTTCAGTAGTATTACAGGACCGGCCCGATCATCTGTTCGGGTGATAGGTCCTGCCTCTCCACTTGAGCAAGATAAGAGCTCCATCCTGTATCCTCGATCCAGGCCGTGATGCGGGTATTTTTCATCGTTCACAAACTCGCTTCATTTCCTCAACTGTTCTCATAAGCTAGGCGCTACCAACCCTATCCCTCTCTCTTCATTTTTTGAAAGCCAGGACTATTTAGTAAAGTTGGATGGGGAATGTAATGTAATGTTAATGGTTTTAGTATAATTTTTTAAATGTAATTACGAATTACATTATTTAACTTATTTCGATCAATGGCCCTGAGATCCAACAAAAAGTTCTATATAGCATTTTTTCTATAGTAATAATTTACTATAGAGAATTGAAAAGTTTAAAAATAATCAAACAAAAAATCGAAGAATTAAAAATTGATAACTTAAATAGAAGAAGATATATCAAAGTTTCACTAAATAAAACGACGGATTTTGAAGTCATCATACATTCGAGGATATCTTTAAAAATTCCCGAAGATCATAGTAAACAGCTTATAAGATACAAAGATCGAAATAATAGTTTTGGATTCTCGTTCGCAGAAGTATCAGAATTCAACTCTCAATTTCCCCTTAATTACAGAAACGAACAGAACAGTAATTCTAAAGGAAAAATAATAGATTTGAAGCCTCATCCACTGAAGCAACAGAATACAAACTTTTGATACATCCTCCCCTACAAGGTTCTTACGTTTTGTAAATAAAAGTTGTAATTTTATTTTATTGTTGATATAAATTTTTTTAACTTATACACAAGCACACCAGCTGTCCCGAGACAGTTTTGTTTACTGGTGACTTGGCTGGGCATTGTAATATTTCTTTTTTACACAACATAATAACAAAATTACAATATTCAAATATAATGATATACGAACTATAACTCTAATTACATAAGCGCTCGAATTGGACAAAGCAGTCATCAACAAAAATAAAAGATGAAGTCTATCTATCTATTTTATCGTCATGTCAAAGGGATCATTTGCCCAACCCCATCTCTATTTGGATGAATTTACGGCAAACTCCCTACAAATCCACATACCCATACCTATGTAAATACCTATATTCATGATTATCTCAATAATTGTGGTTTTCTTCAACCTACGACTTCTTGCATTGTTATAGTTGCTCAGAAAAAATCTTTTGTAATTAATGAAATGATCTCTGCCACACAGTCTTATATTCTATTCAATTAATTTGTGTGACTATTGATAGGTGCCTCGTGTACACTTGTGCTGGTATAATTTTATCTTCCCAACATCTGGTGGATTTCCTACCTACTGTGGTGTAGGATCGATAACTTGGATATTATTGCTTTTATATCCATGGTGAAGTCGTAGTAGTTCATTTGTCATGTGGTTCGAGTAGAGGACGTATCATGTCGTTACTTCTAATTTTATTATAACTGTGCATGCCAGTTACTCTCTACCATGCACATAGTCGCCTATATGCACTCTACTTTGTTGATTTTGTGAAATTAATGCATTTGGTGGATCCTATATTTTGTAGCCATACGCAAGATCCTTGTCGTAAGGTATATTTTATCGAATCGTCTAAATGTTCATAGATTGCCCTCGCTGGCAATGGTCGAAAAAATGACGGGATCTTCACACAGCAACCTCGCTTAACTCTGTGGTCTTAATGGAATGGATGAGAATCGGTATCTTAGCGTCAAGTTGGCTGACATCATTCTTACACATTATAGATAAGTTTGAATAGTGCTATTCATTGTTGATCGACAATGATAGTATATGTTGTGAGGCTTTCAAATTTTAGCGTTTGGGATCTACTCTTAACTTCCTTGGTTTGTCTCCTGGCCAAAAGTCTAATTTTCCAAAGTTTAAACACGAATCTACCCTTAATGTAATTCGTTCTATTCGTTCTACTAATAGCTGAAGTTAACTTTTAAATTTTTTGCATTGACCGTCCCTTGTTTTCAACTCATCCGATTTCTTACATTAGTAATTGAAATTAATTTTGAAAATTTTTACAGGGATTAGTCTTTATGGGATGACCAGAATAAGTTTTCGTGGATAAGTTTGTTATCATGATGCTAGAGACTTACTGCTTTGGTCGACAATCTATTTTAAGTAATTGCAATCACCACCCCAAAAAAATTTCATATATTAGATATTAAAATCCTTGTATTACCTTACATAAACATCAAAATGTCAAAAACCAATGAAAACCAAAAATTATTTCAAATAAGACATTTATAAATTAAAAATTTGAGCTTTGAAAGACTGGTTCTCAATTTAAATTTGTTTAAATATATGTTGCAAGTATTACATTCAATTCTTAATTTTGAATTTAAAAAAATTCGATATCTTATCGGCATTTTATTTATTATAAATTGGGTGTAAATGGGATCTTATACTTCTTCATTAAAACACCGTGCTGGCTTAACAGATGAAAATGCATATCCCAGCGAGTGCCCAATGTCTCAAAATGCAAAAAATGAATCAAATTCCACTGATCCTGCTCCAAGTGAATGCCCTATGTCAAAAGGAGATGAAATTGAACAGCCACAAATAGATCCAAGCAATAATGTTATTTTTTTATAGATTTATATACAAATAGGGCATTTTTAAGTTTTACCACTCATAATTTTTTATATAATGTTCTTGCGGGAATTTAAATTTTTGTGAATAATGCTTATAAAAGATGCAAATTCATTTAAATAAATAATATTAGATAATTTTATACACTTATCATATTTATATATAATGTATAATGTACAAAATATATTTATAAATGAAATATAATACTTCTAATTAACGATGATGTGTCTAACATTCAAAATTATTTGCAAATACTGAAAATATTTAATTTTTTCCATAACTTATTTTTTAATCATTCAATTGCTAATATCTTTTAATTGTTTAGGCATAAGTTAATTTAAACTTGATGACCCTAATGGAGACCACTTTTATTAGATCTAGAAATAATTTTTCTCTTACTAATTTTAATTAAGACTTCTAAGCTTTTTTTCACGATTAGGTAGTTTCCTTAGTTCGACCAACTAGTATTTGCCCAATAGTGTCGTTTACTTTTAAATTTTTCATCCGGTTTACTCAGATAATCGAATTAGCAACGAACAATATTTTGAAAAAACAAAATAATATATATATGTTGTGCGTACATCTTATGAAATTTATACATCTTAGTCAATCTAACAAGCATTTTATTAGAAAATGTTTTTAAATAATAAAACAACTCAGTTTAGTTATAATTTTCAATATTTAATTATCCCTGATTTCATAAACTTAACCACAATAATCATAGAATTAAGAATTTTCAATGATTAGTTAGTTATAAATTATAATTGAGTGAATTGAACAAGTTTAATATTGCTGTTTTATGTTTCATTTATGTTAAACTCTGAAGCATAAACTAATTACAGATAGTTCCTCCTAGTCAACTAGCTGCTGTCGATCAACCCTTTCCATTATCGATGGATAGAATTGAATCATCAATTCCTAAATTTGATGGGAAAGAAGGAGATAAATGGATATATCCGTCAGCTCAGATGTTTTGGAATGCAATGACTCGCAAAGGATGGAAGTGGAAAGATGATGAAGTTACTGAACAAGATATAAATAACATTATTTATTTGCATAATGTGAATAATGAATTAGCTTGGCGAGAAGTTCTTCTATGGGAATCCATGCATTTTAATGAATGCAAAACTCCAAAATTAAAAAGATTTGGAGGCAAAGCAAAAGAATACTCGCCAAGAGCTCGTTTTCGACGTTTACTCGGGTATTTATTTTATTTAATTTTTTTATATTTTAAAAATTGTTTTGTTAATCTTAAACAGATGTTCCATTTCCTATTCTTTAACCGTAATATTAAGGAATTCGTGTAATTATATATTTTACTTGTCTGATATAATTTAAATCTAATATTTCAAGAATTCTCCACTTTTTTTTTAATTAATTAGACTCAGAATTATTAAAAACAGACTTATTAATCAAGTCTCCGTTTACATTAATACACCTTTGCCAACGATTTACAAGGGTGTTTTTTAAAAGTAGCTTATGCGAATCAGAAGATTTTGACTGCTGTTTTAATTTCTCTTTGTTTATAAACACTAGCGAAATGTCTTGCAATGCCCCACAAAAAATTTTTATACATGAGATACAGAAACCCCACCGGCACAGAAACAACAACTTCCCCAAGTTTCGCCGGAATCTGACAAACAATGAATATTGAAAGAAATTTCAATAAATAAAATTTTTTTAATAACGATTTTATAGAAAAAACATTAACTTACATAAAAAATTCATATTAAAGGAAAAGTTATTATAAAATTAAATAAATAGAACACAATTGACGATGAAATTTTTATCTTAATGCTAGCGGATAAACAATATTTTGAGTTTTTTAGTTTGGTGTATAAACATAAAGATTTTTCGGCGTTCCAATTCTGGAGCAAGGAACATATAATTGGCCGTGTAAAAACAGGAATTTTCTAAATTCAAACCAATGCTGGGTTGTCAGAAACGTAGGTTATAAGTGGTTCAGATGGCTCAACCACCGGTGAAAACTTGACTTTACCATTCGAACAACACATACCGGGTGATTCCTTTTCAAATTTCAGTGCGTGGCATTACAAACAAAGAGTGCTCATACGTCCAATCACAACATTCTGATGATTACTGTAGTCGAAGTCTTTTGTCATAATTGAATGCCGCAAATTGAAACTCCATTCTTTCTCTTGATTGAGCGGCTCGTAATAGATTACCTTGAAGCCGATTTTCATGCTGCTGAGGAGTTTCAACAGGTCTTCTTTTAGTAGTTCTGATTCGAACTTGTTCTAGACGTACTTCATGTAGTTCTGGTGTTTCGGCTGCTCTTGACTGTCGAGTTCTCAGCCGGTTAGACTCCAAACGCACTGTACGCTGTTCGAGCTTTTCGCTTGCTCTTTTGACTATTCGTTTCGCATCTGCTGTATGTTTTCCACTTCCAGCTCCTTTCGGTACCATATTTTTTATTTGTATTTTGTTTTTATATTTATGATAATCAAAACTATATTGATTTATAAAAAAATAATTATAATGTACAAAGTATTTATTTTACATTACGTTGCAATACATACATTGTCTAAAACATAAATAAATACTCTAAATTTCATGGTTAAATCAACTCAATAGCATTAATAATATTAATATGATAGAAAATTTATGAAAAATTAAACTTCAGCTCACTTAAATAACTAAAGCCATCTACCGACGCACTAGAAAGCAATATTACGGTTCCTCGTCTAAGGTCTATCTACTGTATACCAAAATTTCAGTACAATAGTACTAGTATAAATTGTGTAATCTTAGAAAATGTATGAAAAAAATTCTAAAAATTCCGACCTTAGAATTTTTACTAAGAGAACTGAAAAGAACTGAAGCCATCTCCCGATAGCTCTAACCACTGCCGAGTCTAGAGCTGACATATATACATTGCCTGAAACATTTTTCCTATTTTATATTTCTCCCTAAAAAGTTATCCAGATGTTTGTAAAGTGATAACCATTTGAAGATGAATTTGTTGAATAGAGTAGATATAATAGAATTTCATAATTGAGCTCATTTAGTTTCTGAATTGTTATATGTGATGAATGAGGTCTTATATTATCGGGTTAAGAATCGGTCCATATCGATTAATGAGTGCCATTCGCTATATTTTCAATTTTTCATGCACCTTTTCAATATATTGGCAATAATTTTCTGCGGTTATGCTTTCACCACGAGTCATGAACGAATAATCAATCACATCATGTTTATTCCACTAATCTGTGAACAATAACTTTATATATAGTGAAAGTTTTGAGGTCCGTTTTGAAGGTTAATTTTTATCTAGACATTGAATTGATTTCTTACTATTGTTGTAGCAAATTACAGTAAAATATTTTTACACGGTCTTTTGAAATTATATATTGCAGAAAATCATGTAAATAATTAAAAAAAATTTTGGAATTGTGTTAAATCAAAAATAACGTGTAAAAAAATTTTAAATTTCTTCTTGACGAACCGTGTTATTTCAAAATCGTGTAAAAAATGACCGCGTAAAAAAGATTTTACTGTTATCAATTACGTAATCAAAATGTGTTTTCTTTGATGTTCCTATTACTGGGTCACTATTACTATATGTAAGTTCAGTATACGAGTCTCCAGCTCCATCGGAGTATATACATGCTTTCTTTTCTTCTTCCTTTCTCTTCATACAGCATTACTGCTGAGCACGGCTCTTAGTAATGAGGTCATCGTGATATCAGAATAAACGCTTAATCTGATTCTGGAGCCCTTTTAGTAGTGAATCACGTTCTCTCCAATCTATCCAGTTTTGACTTCAATATTTCCAATTGAGCTTTTAGCCTTAAGATTTCGTTGGTGCTGGTTGCTCGTCCTCTGATAATTTAGGCTACCTTAAAAAGTCTAATTCAAATGATATATTCACAAATATGACAAATCGGGGAAAACTGAATTTTGAATAAATAAAAGTTATTGTTTTATATGAAAACTAACATAAAATAAAAGAATTATTACCTAATTCTTAATGGAATTTTCTATTTTTATCCATTTGACCTGATTAGTTAATCTTAATTATTTGTTTTAATTCTTGATCTTTAATATTTTTACTCGTTTTTCTTGCCCGTGGTTGATTTCTTTTGTTTTTTGGATGATCTAACTGGTTTTTTAATTTGTGTCTTTTCCATGCGTTTTTTATTATTTTTTGCAGTAAATGTCTTGTGTTTTAATTTATTATTTATGTATTTACTTTTTATTTAATTGTCTTTTGTTCTTTTTTCCTGCATTATTAGTTGTAAGTACTAATAATAACTGAATCGTTATTGGCCTCAAAATTTTATAATTTATTTAAAGTAAATTATTTAAAATTGTATCTAAATTAAGAGTAAAAGTATTAATTTTAATAGTATTTTCTTAACTGTATTTCTATCTTTGATTATCATCAATCACTTACGTACGTATTCGACTATCATACTTGTCAGTTTATTATCAAAGTAACTCCACATAAATGGTGTTGCTGAAAAACAAATCTATAGTATTCCATGGCCCTTTCAGCTGCTTTTTCTTTTGGCAAGACACGGTAAATTAAAAATATTGTTTCAATCCATGCGGCAATAAATTAAGGAATTATCATTAAATATTTATATACAACACGATCATTAACCATATTAAGAACCAGTTTAATAACGGAAAACTCACTGGTAATTAATGTAGATACAGAAATATACCAAGGAAATTGTGATTTAACACAACCATAAGCGATTTCTAAATACAAAAACCTACAACCGGATAAAACGGTCATATCGAATAATGAATTGTTAAAAGTATAATTGAGAGGTGGATGTTGCTGCAGATATATTATCCAAAGAAGAACACATATCACTAAGTCAATTAAAATAATTAAACATAACATTCGACGCACTGGTGATGATTTTAATTCATCTGTCGCACCTTCTACTTGAAGATTACTGGCAAGACCATATATGTTTCTATTTGATGGATCAAACTTTTTAAAATAGGAGCTCTTTCTGATATACTTTAAATATAAGATTTATATAGATTTCGATAAAACCGTTTTTCTATTTGATGGATCAAACTTTGCAATATTGAATTGAATAAACAACTTGAAATCTCTTTATTTTTACTGCAAATCCTTTCAGTGCAATGAATTTTAGTACATATCATTTGCCGAAATTCATCTTTACTGATGCTTTGAGAAATATCATAATTTCCATTAAATACTTCATAAACTTCTTCTCGAATTAAATTAGGATTACTAGAATATACAAATCGTCTGATCCATTCGTTCAACAATTTCAATGACCGGTCATTTAAATAGATTCTATCGACAAAGGTATTATTCGCCAAGCAATCTTCAGCAATGTTGGATTCTTCCATAAATTACGTTACGGTAAATGTATTCTTCTATCAAATTACATAACCATAAAAAACAAAAACAATCAATTTTAATATCAATTCACCAAGTTAACAACATCAATTAAAACAATCCAAAATGCAATTCAGGATTGACCAAAGGGTTCAGTTGAAAATGTAGGTATGGGTGTTGATAAGTTAATTACAAACTAAAATATTTAATAAAATTTGGTTAATTTAAAATTTTTAATTTAATAGATTTTATTTTAAATTAAATGAATTGTTAATTATTTTTCCACATTTACAATTATCATATCTCTTATCAATAATTTGTAACGACTAAAGTTCTTCAAATAACAGCTTCACTCTTTCTGTTTTAACATAATGTTGGGGTTATACAAAAATATGAAATAAAATATTTTTAAAAAAATTACAAATTATCAAAATCACTTAAAACTAATTAAAAATTTGGAAAACGAAAAAATCAATATTTTTCGGGGGGAGGGAGTGGTAACTAATGACAAACGAGATTTTAAAGACAAATAAAATAATCCTTAACTGATTAGAGATCTATAGAAAGGTCTGGAGCCCAAAAACAAGTTAATTAATTAATAATTTGATTTTAAGGTAACATATTAATCATGGGTTACCCAGTTGAATGTCCTGAATGCCAGATTAATTGTTTACCCGATTTAGATGTAAGGCAGAGATTTATGCGAAACAAAATTTTATATAAGTAAAGATCAACAGATATGAAATGTCAGTTGGTCGAAGAGAAACATTTTCATATGAAAATAATGAAATAAAGACTGAACAAGACGAATAAAAAAACAAGAGAAATAAACAATATTGTATTTTGATTTTGAGGGCATATACCCGTTCGTGTAACAGTCTAACTAATTTTAACAATTTGGAGATAAGGATTTTGTTGATATTTGAGTTTAATTCCTTTGATTGCTGAACACGAGGAGTCCTATCGAGATTTAGTTCTGTCGACAAACATTAAATATCAATCAATTTTTTTGCTGCTTTTGGCTAATTTTTTTACTTTAATTTAATTTTAACCTATTTCAATTCAGTATAATACTAAAATAGTAAATGTTTTCTAACATTTTTATTAACATTTGTATTAACAAATTACATGAAACTAAATTTAAATTCTATTAAAAATACAATTTTTGTAGACATGAAATGCCTCATTAAAAGTTAACTCAAATATAATTGAGTAATTTTGACATTTTCCTTTAAACCTAAAACTTTTTGATGACTAATATTTATTTTATATCCAAATTTTTTACTTATGAAATGAAATAAATTAAGCTTTAACAATTATTTATCGGCTATTTATTGGAAATGATTCAAGCTATTGCAAACGGACCGAATTGCTGATATGGGATTCGATATTAGTTACCAATAGTCGAGAATCACGATAAATAATCCACGTGCCTCTAAATGAGATGTGGTAAATTCTAGATGATTACATGACATCTCCAGAGTTCGTGAAATCAGGAAGAAATTGAATCTTGTTGCCAAAATTCCTGGCATGGTTTCTTTAACTTGGTGTTGGAAATAATTTGGTTCAGATAATTCATTATTTTCAGGGCTAATTTATTTCTGTACCACAAATAGATTAAATATATTTGAAAAATAGTATAAATATAAATTATTTGATTCATATTACAAAATATATTCTTTTATAAAATATTTTAAATAATTTTATAACAAATACCTTTTTAAATAAATTATTTTTTATTAGATATGAATATCCGTTTGATAGACACGATTGGATTGTTGACCGATGTGGGAAGGAAGTTCGATATGTCATTGACTATTATGATGGTGAGGTTGATGCTAAATTTAAATTTGCCTCCCTTGATGTTCGACCAGCCATGGATTCATTTCAAGCTTTATTTGATAGGACAAAAGCCACACTATGGCGCTGGACGAGCGCAACGCCAAACTTGCCAATTGACGAAATGCAACAAAATAGTAAATCGTCTAGCTCAAAATAATTTAGACCAATAAATAAAATAAAATGTTATTTTAAGTATTAATTTATTTTTACTTTTGTTTATTTCTTCTTTATTTATTGTTTGATCAATTTTTTATATTACATAAAAGTAAATAGCTCTTAACAACGTCTTTTGGATATTGCCCGTCATAGATTTCTCAATCTCTTCTGAATAATTCACATAATATATTACATTTAATTGTTTTTGTCAGATTAGTGACGTTTTTAACAGACTGGCTGACTTGAAATTGCTTTAAAATGATCCATTACATTATGATTACAATCTTGGGGTGAACTTTTGGGTTACTAACTTTTCATAGATATTTTAATACTTTTGTCATCAGTTCCTGAAATGTTCATGGTACTGTTGCAATACTGAACTGTATTCTGTCAAAGAAAAAGTGTCTCCATTGAATGTCATATTTTTTATTCAGATTTGCTTGGTAATATTCATTTATTCAATATTTGGACTTGCCGTATATTAATTTCGTCAACGTTTGACATCGGGAAAGCTGGTCTTTGTGTTGTAATTGTCATAATTTCACTGATTCGCATTTCCTCTTTACGATTTGTATACTTTCTGGCGTCTTGTCTCTTGTATTCGTCTTATTTATGCTAATATTCAAATTCGTTTTATTATCTGTCATATTCATAATATTTATACCTCGGTCATACCATTATTAGAAACATTTGACAAATAGCTCTTATCAACGTCTTTTGGATATTGCCCGTCATATTTTTTCTCAATCTCTTCTGAATAATTCACAAACAACTTTTCATTTTTATTCTCGACTGGCTGCAATTTCTTCTATTATATTGTTCATTTTTATCTTCATAGTTACCAATTTCGCTGCCCTTTGATTTTTCTCTGCGTATATATTTCAATTTGTATCCATCATTTGGTTCTATTTTAAGGATGAGTGTAGTGTTGGCACTTGGTCNAGGACAAAAGCCACACTATGGCGCTGGACGAGCGCAACGCCAAACTTGCCAATTGACGAAATGCAACAAAATAGTAAATCGTCTAGCTCAAAATAATTTAGACCAATAAATAAAATAAAATGTTATTTTAAGTATTAATTTATTTTTACTTTTGTTTATTTCTTCTTTATTTATTGTTTGATCAATTTTTTATATTACATAAAAGTAAATAGCTCTTAACAACGTCTTTTGGATATTGCCCGTCATAGATTTTCTCAATCTCTTCTGAATAATTCACATAATATATTACATTTAATTGTTTTTGTCAGATTAGTGACGTTTTTAACAGACTGGCTGACTTGAAATTGCTTTAAAATGATCCATTACATTATGATTACAATCTTGGGGTGAACTTTTGGGTTACTAACTTTTCATAGATATTTTAATACTTTTGTCATCAGTTCCTGAAATGTTCATGGTACTGTTGCAATACTGAACTGTATTCTGTCAAAGAAAAAGTGTCTCCATTGAATGTCATATTTTTTATTCAGATTTGCTTGGTAATATTCATTTATTCAATATTTGGACTTGCCGTATATTAATTTCGTCAACGTTTGACATCGGGAAAGCTGGTCTTTGTGTTGTAATTGTCATAATTTCACTGATTCGCATTTCCTCTTTACGATTTGTATACTTTCTGGCGTCTTGTCTCTTGTATTCGTCTTATTTATGCTAATATTCAAATTCGTTTTATTATCTGTCATATTCATAATATTTATACCTCGGTCATACCATTATTAGAAACATTTGACAAATAGCTCTTATCAACGTCTTTTGGATATTGCCCGTCATATTTTTTCTCAATCTCTTCTGAATAATTCACAAACAACTTTTCATTTTTATTCTCGACTGGCTGCAATTTCTTCTATTATATTGTTCATTTTTATCTTCATAGTTACCAATTTCGCTGCCCTTTGATTTTTCTCTGCGTATATATTTCAATTTGTATCCATCATTTGGTTCTATTTTAAGGATGAGTGTAGTGTTGGCACTTGGTCCAGTTAAAAAACAAAATCGTGGTTGAGCCTTCAAGCGCACAAGACCTTATGCTATACCGGACAGAGAGTCCCTGGCGACGATCAGGTTGGTACTGGTCAACATCGGCGAAAAATTAAAGGGCCGGTGAGCGCCTGTCTTAACACTACTCCCCTATAATATTTCTCGCGGGTCCTAGACAGCCCATAGAAGGACTTACGCCGGAATCGTTCCTTCCTACTTCCTGGTACTGGGAGTACTGTAGTAACATGATTATTGAAAAAACTTTACTAGTGTTCCCAATTCCCCTCTATATTCGATAGTAGGAGATCCATAATAGGAGATAGTAGGAGACAAAAAGCCAACGAGGACAAATAGCCGACAGACAAATAGCCGACAGACAAATGGCCGACAGAGATAAAGGTCGACAAAGTAATTTTATATCTCTTCCATGTTGCCCTCTGTCACCTAATACTTAACAATGAACTTTGAACAATTATTTTATACTCATGTATACTTTGAATTACTTATAAAAGTTGATGTTTGGTATCTTAATTTATTGGATAGACATATTATGGTATCGGTAGATAGGTTAGATAAACAATTAAAATAACATCATTTATTTAAAGAAAAAGATGCAGAAAAATATTTCTACAATAAAAATCTAAAAACTTAAATTATACGCTATTCTACGTTAAAATTCTAACGTTGTTCTATTATGTCGATCATTTTCAATCATTGCCAATCTTTGGTCCTTTTCTACATATTGTTTTTTGCACTTAGGGCGTGGTTGCCCCAGAATTATGGATTCCATTTCAGCTGCAGTGCGGTATTGTTCTTGTCTGTACTGCTTAAATATGTAGAATATTTCAGGATGATTTTTTCCAACCAATATTTGCCATCTTCTGTGCCAACCCTCTACTTTGTTTTGAGTTCTTGGTATGCCGTTTATTTCATTGTTGAAAAAGTGGTGGGACACTCACTTCCTTTCAATTTATGTTCCTTAATCAGCCATTCACATAATTACCTGGAATGTGTAAATCGTCTAATTCTTTACAATAAAAACCTTTAAATTATAATATATGAAATTCTCCATCTGAATCTCTTTCCTTTTCTCTTGAACCACCTTTAACTATTGCAGACGAGCTCAATAAAGCTATAAAACAAGCACATTTCCCGAGGATGCCAATTCGATGTGAGATGCTGTCAGCGAAAATTCAAAAGGAAATGGTATTGTTTGAAAATGGAGGAACACGTGGTGATTTTTTGCAAAGAGCATATGATTTTCTAATGAAAATCAAACCAACCAGTGTAGAGTCCGAACGTGCCTTTTCTGCGGCCGGACTTTTTGCAACGAAAATAAGAAGTCGTATGGGCGATGAAACTTTGGATGCACTATGCTTTCTTAAAAGTTATTTTAAAAATAACAAAGAATAATTAGGTATTTTTTTATAATTATTTAATAATTAAAAATGTAACTTTAACAATGAACTCTTTATAATTTATTAATTAAGAATATTATAAACATAATGAATTTGATGTATAATATTATAAAAACATTTATTTTCTTTATAATTTAATAAACTATTTTTTATAAACTTATTTTTGAATGTGTCATTTTTTTTAAATACCTGTTCTTGAAATATATTAACGGGATTTTTAAATACCTGTTCTTGAAATATATTAACATATTATTTTAACAAAATTAATCTCTTTTCTTTTTCTATTAATTTGGTTAAAATAGTATGTTAATATATTTCAAGAACATGTATTTAAAAATCCCGGGACTAATCCCGGGATCCCGGGATTAGGAAAATGCAATCCCGAAATCCCGGGATTGAAAAAATAGCACGGGATTGCCAACCCTAATATGAATTAAATATTAATTTAATCTATATAACAATTTATTTAATTGTTATTAAAATAAAACAAGTTCTTTTTGTTTGCTTTTGTTCATGTTGGCTTTTTGTCTCTGTTGGCCTTTTGTCTATGTCAGCCTTTTGTCCGGATCCCAATATTTTTCATGCGATCTGGTTAATGCCATGTGGAGTAATCTGATACTGTGAGATCTTAATTTGGTTCACCCTTTTTGTCTGAAAATTCTAAATTAAATAAACTGTTCGACATACGCTTATCTATTCCCATGACGTCATCTCTTCGGGAAAGTGGTGAACCGGAAATATCTTTCAAACATTAATGATTTTAATTTTTTGTGTCAGTTTTGATTGGGACAATCACACTTTTAGTAAAAGTTTGTTTGAGTTATGTCATTGGAGTTCACATCTACTGCTGCTCCAGCCGCTATCGAGTAAGATTGAGTGAATACAGGAGTTGGCTAATAAGATCAATACTATTAGATGAGCATAATTATGTAGCTCATGTGACATACGACATTTCGCTTTATCCACAGACTCACGTACGACTTCTATCGAGGACCTCCACAACGACTGTGCAATATTGACTTACTGAAAAACATTAACGATGAATTATAAAGTGTTGTGTTTTACTACATAAATCATTCTAAAATGTTTAAATATAGTAATGTCAACTGTGACACCAACTAGATCTCCAACAAGAGTCCTCGTTGATGTCCACACGCTGCTAGTAAGCAAGCAAGTAGCCAAGCTGACGAAGAACCGTCCCGTGCCTCACTCGTTAGCCTTCCACCTGCCTACCCTTCTAGAATTTATGATATTAAAAGGAAAATCATAATCAACAAATGTTAATGTTCATGCCTAAAATTGAGATCGAAATATTTATGGTGTTATTCCGAACACAATCAAAAATTAAATTTCTAAATTATAACTAAAATATCATTCAATATATAAAATAGTATTTTTTGCATGTTTTCTGTGTCTCTGGTGATTTTTGCTATTTTCTTGCTTCTAAAATATGATTTTTGTGCAACTGCTTGTATTTATTAATTGATTATTTTTGTTTTTAATTATTTTTTATTTTTGTTTGTTTCTATTTTGTTTTATTTGGTGTTTTTAATATATTTTAATTCTTCTAGCTTTTTCTATGCTGTGTGGGTCCTCTCAGTTGCCCCTGACTTATCAAATTAAAAAAAGAAAAGAGTTTGAAAAAGAAATTTGATTCTCAGCCCAACAATAGTGAACCCAAACACTATTTTGTATTTTATAAATCAGATGTGCCCTTTGATACCACATGTAAATGAGCAAGAAAGAACAATAATCCAAGAAATGAATATATTGTATTTAACCATGCGATTTTTTAAAACGATCGACTTGTCTTTCCAGCGCCAGGTCATGGTCCAGTGCTTTCCGTCCAATGCGGCTTGATAATCATCATTTTCTAACAAAATTTGATCCGATGACATATTCAGCGCGGCCGAAAAGATACCAAATTGAATCACGTCGTTCATAGCCGCAACACCACCAAAGAGACTGATCGTATTAAAGCCGATAATCCAATAATCTATTACGTTTTCATAACATTAAACATTTTAATCGTTTGGAAGTTCACCGAATCGAAACAGAACACAGCAGCTCTTCTGCCCGTCTGTCGCAAGAATATTTCTCGGTGCGACTGACTTTTAGAGAGTCTTCTGGAAATTATTGTTTGAGAACACCCGGTATCGACAATTCCAATGCACGGCTTTCCATCTATTTCCACTTCTACCAAGACTCGCGCCACTCCCGATTTCAATGAGAAATTACTAGTGCTGCAGTTTCTCGAGAACCGATTTGAGTATTGTTATCCCAAATTATCGCAGTTCCAGCATCTCACGCTTCCACAATATTTTCATTCCCTACGAAGGTTTCCAGGCTTCTTACAGCTAAATTCTATTACAGGGTTTTTCAATTGAATTCAGATTTTTTTCAAATGAAATCAGAATTTTTTCAAATGAAATCAGAATTTTTTCAAATGAAATCAGAATTTCTTTAATAGAAATCAGAACTGTTTTAAATTGAATTCAGAATTTTTATGGGTAATAAAATATTATATACACTTTAAATGAAATCATGATAGAGTAAAAATTGGTAGTTAAAACTTTTAATCAGAATTCTTCTCTTCTTACCGCCTTTAATGCAAACCTTCTCGTGTCGTTGAAAAATCCGATACAATCCTTCGTATACTTCTCACTTCTTTGCGAGCAGGCGACCCTACTTCGCTTCGTCCATATCCCAATCTCATCGAGCAATTGAAACCGCTTTCGTCAAGGAAAAAGACATGGTCCTCGTTTAATGCCAAATATTCATTGGCATACTCATACCTGCGCTCAATAGCTTCCACAGTGTTGCAGGCAGCGGGAATTAAGGCTACTCGTTTAAAAGAGAAATTAAAGTCTTTGATTGACCTATGAATTGTGGCCAACGATACGTTAACATTCATAGACTCACTCAAACTTCTTTTCATACCTCTCAACGGAGTAGAACAATCATCGGAAATTTTTTCTTTTAGAAAAACTAAATGCTCTTCGCTCAATTTTTTGGACTTGCACCCTCTATCTTCCATTTTATCAATCCTTCCTGTCGTCTTGTAAATGCTAATAATACTATAAACAGTTTTATAGTTCATAACGAGATCTGCAGCAATTTTTTTACGCTTTGGCCGGAATCAAATTTGATACATATAAGTTTTCTCGCAGCATTGCTCAATTGTGATTTTTTTGTTGGAGGTGTCTTATGGTTCATTGATTTTGAAAAATATTAATATTTTATGGATATTATATATACATATTTGAATTTGATTTCGTTTAAAACAGTTCTGATTTCATTTGAAAAAAATTCTGATTTCATTTGAAAAAATTCTGATTTCATTTGAAAAAATTCTGATTTCATTTGAAAAAATTCTGATTTCATTTGAAAAAATTCTGAATTCATTTGAAAAAAATCTGATTTCAATTGAAAAACCCTGTATATCCGTTTAAAAATTTACCAGTCTTGAATTAGAATTTACCACTTAATCTACTTAAAATAAAAAAATTTAATTAAAAAAAATTATTTAACTAATTTAGTTGATTATGATTCTAATAAAATTCAAATTTCGCAAAAAATTAAAGATTCTAAATTCTAAAGTTTTTTTAAGTTTTACTAATTAAAACCCCAGAAAAACATAAAATTTCAAAATTATATTTAGGATTTATGAAGAAAACCAAATTGGACCAAATATTTTCTGGTCATTATCGATTTTTCTGTTTTTTTAGACATAGAATTAAATTATTCATGACGAAATTTAAAGTTTTAAAAATAATAGTTCATACAAGACATAAGAAACATTTCTCAAAACATTTTTCATTTCTCATTAGAGTCTCTAAACCAGCGGATCACATAATCAAATTTGAAATAAAAATTATAAATTTAAATCACCTAAAAATTAAATTATAATTTAAAAAAAATTAACTTATAATTATCATTAATGAAATTAATTTTCTGTTTTGAAATCAAGCGCGTACGCAGGGGGGGGATTACTGGGAGTTTAACCCCCCCCCCCCCCATGATTCAAACAACAATATAAAAAACTATAATTAATAAATATATAAACTTAAAACAGTTTAAGAAATATTCCGAATGCCGATATATATATATATATATATATATATATATATATATATATATATATATATATATATATATATATATATATATATAATATATATATATATATATATATATATATAATATATATATATATATATATAATATATATATATATATATATATATATATATATATATATAACCCCCCCATGGATTCATCCTGCGTACGCGCTTGTTTGAAATATTCAGATTTACTTAATTTTAACTAAAACCGGATTTCTCAAAGTGTGCTCCGCAGAGCCCTGGGGATCCGTGAGCTAACTCAAAGGGCTCCGCAGCTCAAATTTATGGAAGTTGTTGACTTAGAGTTTTCGGTTTTGATATGAAATAATCAATATTTGTAAAAATATTTTTGACTCATCAATTTCACCATAATATTTCCTACATAATAATTTTTAAAAATTTATAACATTTATAACTCAGCGAACTCAGTATAACCAGTTAGCCAGTGACCTATGGTGAAAAACCATTACGAGGGATTTGCCACAATGGACAGCATGCATGATTGTTTTACATACAAATTTACGTTACGATATATATGGTTTTTAAGCTAAATTAAAAAATTGAGAAACACTTTGAAATGATAATAGACCAAAATATAATTAAAAATTAAAACAAATTTGAAAATAACGAATAGTATATATTTAGCAGACAAGAAATCATTTCATTCTAAGCAAATAAAATCTAGAAAACCACAGCGAATATAAAAGAAGATATGATTAATAATCGTGCGAATGTCAGTCATGCAAGACGTGTCAATTCAGCTTTGTAAACATCCAGAGTCTCTTTATCATAAATGACAAAATATATTTCCTTGATATTCGATTTCGCTACTCCAGCAAAGTAAGAATTAATTGTCCTCAAAATAGTTTCCGCAGCGACTTGTTTGGGATATCCTCCTCTGAAAATGTTTCGTTACTAGTGCAAATTGTGCGATTATCACTCACCCACCGCTACTAATTGATGGAATTGCAATTGATTGAATGTTACAATTTTCTGCTGCGTCAAGAATATTATTTACTGCTTTTTCTAAATTAGAAATTGCGTTGCTTGAGTTATTGGACCAACTGGGAGAATTGACATGTATTATGTATTTGTATGGAATATTTACTGCCCCACTCACTGCAGCTGAAATTATCAAATTAAAATTATATTTTAATCAAATAAAATGATGCTTTATTTCATAAATAACGCTACTCAACACAATTTTTATTGCCGCTGATCTTAAAGTTAACTTGAGAACTAAATCAGGGTTTTGCAACCAAATGTGCTTTTTTAGCGGCCCATAAATGGTTGACCATAGTTACATATTTTGGTATATTATTTGAAAAAAAATTTTTAAATGAATAATAAATTAATAATATTATGTACTCTCACTCAAATAAGTCTATTCACTTGAAAAAAAGAAATTCACTTGAAAAAGGTAGTGCCGAAAATTCGTGAGTATAAAAAAATCGATATATTACTGATTTATAGTCATCAAGCTCTCTTTTCATTAAATTCAATGGAAAAAAAATCAGTGGTGAAATTGGAAAAAAAGTTCTTATAATATTTCTATATATTCATTAATATATTCTTCTAATCATAATCTAATTAATTCTAACATATGGAGTATCGTCAATTTCAAGAATTCCTGAAAGAAACCAATTCAGAATTCAATGACGTTATTTACTACTCAGCAGTTAGATGGCTAAGTAGAGGTGCTGTTCTAAGGTATTTTAATTTACGTAAAGAAATATATATTTTCATAACGGAACAAGAAAATACTATATTACAACTATCGGATCAAAAATGGACAATGTCTCTTGTATTTATAATAGATATTACAGCGTACCTTAGTGAAATTAATTTGAACCTACAGGGCAAAGGTAAATTACTCGCAGACCTGTTTTCTGACATACACGATTTTGAAGCCAAACTATGTCGGTTGAAAAAACATATGATTGAAGGAAATATAAACCATTTTATATGTTGTAAATCTGTATCTGTAGATGGATGGCAAACGTAAAAGAGCACTTTCGTTAGTGTTATTGAAGATTTACAAACTGAATTTTCAACAAGGTTTATGGATTTTAATAACAGAGCAGCGAAATACGAATGTTTTCGAACCCTTTTAATGTCGACTTCAAATACATACCAAATGAACTGCAGATGGAAATTTTGCAATTGCAACATAATGAAACATAAAAGAGTGCATTTTTGTTGGAAAATATCCAACAATTTTATCGATGTTTACCAAAACAATTAATTAGTTTCGCGAAGATGATAGTAACCTTGGGAAGCACATATATTTGTGAACAAGGATTATCTGCTTCGAGTTTTAGAAAGAATAAATTTTCTTTTCGACTGACTGATGAACATCTGTATGCTTATATTCGAATTTGCACATCAGTTTTAAAAGCCGATATAGATAATCTGGCTAAGGACAAACAACCACAAAAGTCTCATTAAGAAAGGAGACAGAGACAAATGATGCATTAATTGTATTTTGGTTTTATTATATATATTCTTTTATTCGGTTTCTTTTTTATAAATCTCTTTTTTTTGTTTCATATCTCATACTTTAAAAGTTTAAAGTTTAAATATTTCTTGTTTTACTAATGATTGTTCTAATAAAAATTGATTAGTAATTTTTTTACACTTCCCCTATAAAATCTAAAATCTAACACTTACGGACCTTATATTAAAAAGTCAATAATGAAATATATGTATTATAATAAATTAGTTCTTGGTTTTTATTCACTATTCCATTGCTATATTCTAACCTTTTCCGGGGTTTGAATTATTACGTATTAAAATGACGTTCAAAGAATTATATTTTAACTGACTTGAATATTTATACTTTCGTAAAACTATAAACATATATACTATATAATTTTGTGAGAGAATAACATTGTCCCATTTTGCAAGTCGTAGCTATGTTATGAATCACGACTTTTTTGCATATTGTTACACTAAAAATGTCCCAAACAAAATATTTGTGTTTTATCTCTAAAAATTATAAAATTCATTATTTAATTTGAATGTAAAATAGAAAATATTACAAATAAAAAATTATAGTAATGAAAAGGATATACCTTCACAAGTTTTGATAGATGGCTTCGAAGCGCGTAATTTATTGACTTCGTTTGTCAAATCAACACCTCCTTTGTTCGACAATGAACAGCCTATAAAATTATTTGTTAAATGAGAAATTAAAATTTAATTGTCATATTGTTTTATATATATATATATATATATATATATATATATATATATATAATCTAAATTTTGTTGCCTTGATTGTTATTTGTCAATTGCGTTTGTTTATTTAGAAAAGATTTGTCAATAACGTTTGTTTTCCTATTTTTTAAATTGCAATTGTTATTTGTAGGGTCATCATTGTTTCCACCATCCTGAGTTTAAAAATGTAGAGGTCTATTATCGAGATATTATTATAATAGTTTTATCATATATTTTTTTGTTTAAATCATTACGCATAATTATATTTTATTTAGGACTATAATTTTTTTTGTACTTTAATTTGTTATAATGCAATTATATTTCTCTAATTCTATATCAAATGAACAAATATTGAATCGATTGTTCATATTTAAAATTCGGCTTAATTATTTTTTACATAAAATTGCTTAAGTGCTGTTTTTAAAAATTATTTTCTATGACGCTAAGCGTCTAAAAATAAAAAAATAGACTTCAACCTTACGAGAGCGTCGAAATTAAAATTAATGATAATATGTATGGGGGACGGTCGGTTCCCATTTATTATAATTTATTTTTCCCATTAAAAAGAGAGCAACACCATAAAATAAACACAAAATTAATCAGTTAAATCAATTAATCAATTGTTAATTCAATAAAATTCAAATTATCAGGATCTTGAACAGGTTAAAATCATTGTTTGCTATGTATGTATTGATCCTGTATTTGTTGAACACTGTTATATAATATTTTAATTTTATAATCTTTGTTATTCTCCCATCTTCCAACAATTCAATAATCTTACAAATTTGGCGTATGACAAATTCATATCATTCCTGCAGGCCCGTAGCTAACCAGAGGCACGAGGGGCCGTAAACCCTTCAAAAATGTCCTGTACACCCTTCAAAATTTTCCCAATGCTTAAAAAATATTGAACAACGATTTCTATGTTTTCACAATAATATTTCATCCAATCAAATTATACACAAAAATGATAACACTTGGTGTGAGACAGATTACACAGAAAATCAAACCACAAAACGCCTGTTTTTCTCTCAAAATTTCATTAGCAGTTCTTCCTGAGAGTTTGTGGAGGTGTTTTCATGCTAAAACGCCAGCATCACCGGATCCTTCATTTGAGTTTATGTCTTTGATCGACGAGAGGGGGATAAAAACCTGGTCAAGGTTGAGAAACTGTTCTCGTAGATTGCTATGGAAGTCCCAAATGTCAGTGCGCCAGTGAAAAGCTTATACGTCTGTGGTAATGCGTCTCTCATGCAGTTACCCTTTTCTTTTGGATGAAGCTTCTCGTTTATGAAGGAAATGACAACAGGAATTTCGTTATTCAGATGATCCATGTCCAAAAGCTGTTGCAGTAACATTGCAAAGGGTTTAAGGCATTCAATACGTTTTTAATATAAAGTTACTCTTCCTATAACAATAATTATAGAAATTAAATATTAAATAAAATAATTTTTATTATTAAGAAATACTTTAATTAAAAATCTATAAATTTAAAATAAATAATAAAAATGCAATAAATTAGGCTATGTTTTAATATGCCTTCAGCAGCAATGCTAAAACATAGAAAGTAATATTTAAGTTATTGTTTTCATCTAATTTCCATTGCATTGTACATCCTCCTTATTTTGCGTTGACCTTTCGCAAAATATATTTGTTATATTATATATAGGTTAGCTACGGGCCTGCATTCCGTGTCAAGTGATTATTAAATAGAATCAAATGAATTTTGTTTTTTGAATGACTAACTGAATAAAATTAAGATATTAAATTTATTTATATACAATTTATAAGAGCGGTACAGAAAATTGTGATATTTAAAATGTTCTATTCACAGTGGTCAGATTTTGGGGCGTGGTCACAAATTTGCTGGATTCAATCTTGTGTGAATCGAGTTTCTTACATGATACTGACGAGATTCAAATAAACTAGAAACTGGTTTGCTTTTAGACATCGCAATAAATATCACCCTGAAAAATTAATTTTATTCAGGTAGTCTTTCGAACATCAAAAACCAATTAATTCTATTATTATTATTATTATTATTATTATTTAAATAATAATATAAGAAATCAATATTGCTAACCAACTTGACCACCAAATCCATAACTTCCACTTGTGGGGTGAACAACAGCATCCGCTGTCATTTCAACAATATCTCCTTGTACAACAGCCAACTGTATAATAAATAGTTTTTTTATCGCAATAAGATGTTCAAATAAAATATAAAAATAATAGAATTTGCTATTGTACATTGGAAACCATTATGGACACATATACATATATATTTATAGGCAGTCCTCTATTGAATATGTGGTTAAATGGCAAAAGCCGCAGAATAGTTGTTCTTCATTTATATTAACGCATTTTAACAGGTGAATTAAATAGCATTATTAGATCAAAATGCAACATTTTTTTAAAAACCTAATTTTTTTATATCCCTTTTTAAAGCTTTTAAAATCTGTTATTCAAAAAAGTTAATAATCACATTTTAGTAAAAAATAATTTTATAATTTTATATTATTTTGTTTGAAATAAAAAATTAATTGATTTTGCTGATTTATTACAACAAATTCTTCTCGTGATAAATAGAATTCATAGCCGTGATAATAAATCAAATATTTAAGGTGTTAACCTACCACTATTGTCTCAATCTAGAGACCAAATGTCAATAAATTTAGTCTCTACAGTCGCATATTCAAGAGATTTGATAAAATGAATGAAGAATATGATGAACGAAAAGCAATAACAATAAAATGACATGGATTATTTAATATTCTATTTTTCATTTATTATACGCAGCGGGGTTTTGGAAAATTTGCAACTACTGGTTCTGAAATGGCGGTTCGTTTAGGTTGGTGACGTTTTTATTTGACTATTTTTAAATATAAATAATTCAAAATAAAATGTATGGTTGATTCTTTTTTTTCTTTAACAACGATTTTTGAACTATTTATGTTTTATTATTACCATTTTGTTTTATTATATGTCATTCGATTTATTAAAACTTATTGAAATAAATTAACTATATTAAACACAGAAAATAATGTAATTTGTATAAAATAGATTACTGTTAAAAAATACAATAGTTAACTAACACAGAAGTAGTATTTATTGTTTAGGTAACAATATTTTTTATATACGTACATAGCTTTTATTAATTGTATACACAATTTCAGCCAGCTAAATTGCATTCATAAAAATTTATAAATACATCGTTCATCTCTTTTGACGTAATATTTATAACATATTATATCTTTATTGAATTTTATTGTTTCTTATAGAAACTTCACATCTTGCCTCAATTAAATAATGACTGTGTTTTTAGATTTATTGTTTAATTAATTTTATTATATTATTAAATATAAAAAATTTAACAGCATTTATATATTAGTGTTTACTTTGTGTGAAAAGTATGTTAAATAATTTAAATTAACATAAAAGATATTTTAATGGAGTTTAGGAATCATATAAAGGTTAAACAATGACTGCTTAATATTTTCTGGAGTCATTTGGCTCACATTTGGCTCTGTGTTAAATTATGATGATATACGTCGAAATAGATAAAGTACTACGAAATATAACCAAAATAATCATATATATTTATATACATAAATTTTAAAACTGATATTTTAGACAAAGAAAATTCGATTGGTTACCAATGAAGTTTGTTAACATTTGTCAATTCGAAGCAATGAATCCTACTACAGCAATCAATGTTAATCAATATAATAAAGATCCAATCAAACAAAAGACTAATGATATTTTCAAGTTAAATGTAAAATATAAGTACTATTTAAGTATTTTAAATACATTTCTTAATAAATTTTGTTTATTATTCAAACAAAAATCAAATCATGAACATCAATCATTCCGAAGCATGGAAACATTTTTAAAAAAATAACGATGCAGCAGTGTTATTATTGCTCACACTAGTGGATTGATTAGAAATTTAGAGAGAATTCATAACAAAATTTAAACAAACGGGTTATTAGAAGCTGCTAAAACATCTTCTAAATTATTTTTTAAATCCGGTTCAAAAGTTAACGACATAATTCCAAGTATTTATTTTAATGAAATATTGTATAATTTCCAAACAAGTTTTCCGCGTTGAATAAAATATTTTCAAAACCATTTATCAAAATATTTCAATATTTAAAACATATTTATTTAAAAAATTTTCATTAATAAAACTTCTTTTTTTAAAAAGCTATTTTAATTTTTAATTCAAAAATTTCAACTTTAAAAATTCAATTTAAAATTATTTTGATAAATCATTGAAATATTTAACTCTCAGCTGAAAACACCTCACAAGCAGCAGCCAATATTAAATTTTAGTGCTCCTCGTACAAATTTAAATGAAATTGTAGCCAAATTAGCCACTGTAGATGGCATCTCGATTAGAATAATAACTAATAGTTCCTTTATACGGGAATCGATTTCAAATAGACGACTTAGATTGCCAAAAAACCATTCCCACGTTATGAATCATATCTTTGACTTTTACAAACAAAAAAAAGAAGAGCAAATACTTATTGTGAAAAATCTCAAAGATTCTGGTGAATGATTTAGTTTAACATTAGAAACCTTAGGTATTTTAATATAGTTCTTCATTCATCTAAAGCAAAAATTTTTAATTTAGGACATGTATATATTTATGGTAAATGTACTTCCCTTGAAGTACAAAACATTGTGCATACTCGATTAAAAGAATTTAAAATTGAGTTAGAAAAAGACATAGTTGCTTCAACCACATATGGTGCAAGTGTCATCCGAAAATATGGAAGAGAAGTTGCGATAAAAACACATTATGTGTAAATTATGGCATTCATTTAGCGGTAATTGATGTTTTACATATAAAAAAAGTAACAATGAAAATACTGAAGAATATGAAAATAACATTGACGAAAGTGACGAGAATACCAATGATGGAATTGAACTTGATTATTCAGATGAAGAAACGTCTCAATTTTAAATATCTAGAGAAAATGTCAGAAATGCAATAGACGACATTCGCAAATTAGTAAAATTATTTAGGAAAAGTCCAACAAAAAATATGATTCTACAAGAATATGTGAAGGAATTTAATACTGAGTTAAACTTAATATTATATATAAAAACCCGATCGAATTCATTGATTGATATAATAGAGAGATTCTTAAAGATAAAAAATTATGTTAAAAAAACATTAATTGATCTTAATATGGGCGCACGATGAAAAGTAACAAATATTTTAATATAATCAGGCATATTAGAAGCTATATCTCCTTTGCACAATATTCAATTTCTGGATTTCGTCCTACAATCACTGATTGCCTTATTCACCAAACTTCTCTTGTTTCTTCGACCAACTGGTTTTTTCTTCGACTTGTCTGTTTCTGAGCTCTCTTTTTATAATTTTTGTGAAAGGGAAATTATCTACAGAATTAGGATTATTGCAATTAATTCTCTCCCAGTAATCTTAGGTAAACATTTTGAGGATTTTTAAATTACTTTAATTTGGTTGTCCCAGATTGGCGCTCGGGTGAATTCCTTGCCTTATCTAATCGATCGGGTCTTACTGCGCTTCAGGTTCCCTTCAGCGTTCGGGTTTCCAATGGGCTCAATCATACCCATTGCCCCCATTCAATATTGATTTTTGATTTTTAGTAAAATTTAATTAATTTTGTACTTTTATTGATTTTAACCATATTTGTTGTGCCTTCCTTTTATATATAGTTTTTTGGTTTTAATGCTAACACCAACAATTATATCATTGTAATCAATTTTTCTTCCTATTTCTTTTTCAATCGACAGTATTACTAATCGATCTTTGTTTTTTTCTTTCAATTCATGGTATTTTTGTTATTGGAGAAGTTTATAAAGTGTATTTAAAATGTAAGGCCCCAGTGCGATTGCTTTTGTTGCATATGCGATAGTACGGTGCTGTGTATAACACTTTCTAGGTCAGCAGAGGACAAACATTTTTAGACACCAATAGTTAATAAATAGTTTAATTATATTGATATGAAAAACGATTTCATTTTATAGTAAAATTAAACCAAGTCAATTATCGATATTATTATAAACTACTGATTCTTTGTAATTCATTGAATAAAGTTCAGCATTTATAATTGAGAGTATAATTAATAATAATAATAAGTACTTTATAAAAAATTAGATTCATGATTTGAACTGTTTAATAATTATTGAATTTACAATAGAATAAAAAAAATAATAAAGCATGGAATCAATATTTCAATAATTACCATCAATAGTTGAATTTTAACACTATTTGCAACCTTTAATATGATTCATAGTGAAAACTTTATTATCTATTTACTGGTGCCAAACTTATTTTGTAATAATCTATATCAAAAAGTTAAAATATTTTTATTTATTTTAATTATGACAATAAGTCAACTTTTAATTACGTAACACAAATTTTTGGAAGTCTTTTTTCCAAGTGTTACACTAGAAAAGAGCAGAGCTGAAAATTTTTTACATTGAAAAATAAATTGATAAATACAATTTTAAAAGGAAATATTTAAAATCCCGAGTAAATATTTTTCAACTACATTTAAATTTCAAATAATTCTATGCATATCTTCGAAAGTAATAAATATTACTTTTTGTCCAAGGAACAACGTTCTTTCATTTAAAACTTCAAGACTATGAAACTGAGAAGTAGGCTGTCGTTTTGAAGTTTTCTTTAAGGGCTTTTTCTAAATTATGACGAATCCTTTAAAGTAATTTTAAAATACAACCACAGATTTAACTTTTCTTTTTTGAGATTTTGGAACTTTTTTAGTCTTGGTGACTTTTTTAATATTTATAGACTTCTTGGTTTTTACTGGTGCTGCAAACTTACCAGTCGATGCTTTTGTAACTGGTTTAGTTCCACTTTCTGTTTTCCCAGCTAGATTTAAAGGTCTACCGGTAGATGGTAATATCACATGCTTAAGGGCCTTAAAAAATTACTTAATAACATTTAAAAGATATTAAAATCAGCATCACAAAAGTAAATTTATTTACCTAACAATAATCCAAAAAGAAATTCGGAACACCCATGATCAAATGGAGATAATTTGAAACTTTATTATTATTATTATTATTATTATTATTATTATTATTATTATTATTATTATTATTATTATTATTATTATTATTATTATTATTATTATTATTATTATTATTATTATTATTATTAATATTATTATTATATCATTATTATAAGGAATTTATCTAACAATTTATTTCGACAGTTTCCCTGCATCGTCTGGTAGGATAGAAAAACGATTATAGATTTCATGAACAAATTTTATCAATTTTTTCTTTAAAAATATATTTAAAGATTCTAAAATATTTAATCATAATTATAATGTAATATAACTTTTATAATTTTTGATTTTAGCAATGTATAAACTTTTTAAAACATTGAAATTTAAAATTAAATTTAACTTAATAACTAAATACATTTAAAACAAATATTATAATATTATTATTGTTGTTATTTTATCTTTTATTATTAATATCTGGAAAGAGTATTGTTAAACAAATAATCACCAAATTCATAATTACACAATTCAACATCCGGCTTACTATCTATTTTGAAATAAAAAAGAGAATATTTCATTGACTTCACGATTGATATTATAATTAGGGGTGCACCGAAATGAATTTTTTTGTTTGGGCCGAAACCGAAAATTTTCGGTGAACAACATTATATTAAATTTTCGAAACAAAAAAATTTTTTAAACCACTTAAAAATTTAACTTAAAAATTTATTGTTTACTTTTATAAAAACTATTTTTTCAGCATTTTCAGGTAGAATTTTAGCTCTATGATCAGTTATTACATCTCCAGCACAACAGAAAACACGCTCAGATTAAACGCTAGTCGAAGGGCACGATATAAATTGTTTTGCTAAGCTAGAAAGTAAAGAAACCCTGTTAGAATTAATTTTCCAGTAATTAATTATATCTTCATCTTTTGGATATAAGCTTTCAAATAAATAATTATTTATCTCGGATTCAAAAACTAAATAAGAATTTTTGCAATTAGCAATCTAAATAGGAGAATCAAAATTAACTAATAAATTCAAAATATTTGAAATTTTTTCAAAAATAATATCATTTTTTCAGTTTTTTCGATTTCAAATTTAGGAAAATATTTAATCATTTCTTTTTTAATTAAATCGAAATTCAAATTTGCTGGATCAAATATTTTGTTTTTAAATCTTGGATCTAGCAATGTTGAAATAATATAAATAGGATTGCTAATTATATTTTCACTTTTTGCTATCAATGATAAATTAAGTTTAAAGGAAATTTCATTATTAATAGAATTGGAAAAAACTCTATTTGCTGATCTTCTCAAAATTTCAATAGCAAGTAAAACTTCCGAAATCGTTGAATTCCCATATGATAGAGCTTTTGTAATCTCTTCAAATGGACTTAATATGTTTATTAATTCTTCAATTAAACTAAAGTTCAATTGATTTAGTAATTCTTCTTTTTCACTAGAAATTTTAGAAAAATAAACTAAAATTCAGTTTTTTATTTCATAAAATCTTTTAAGCATATAAAAGGTTGAATTCCACCTTGTCTTAACATCCTGGATTGGCATTAAAACAGGCATTGAAAGATTTTTTTGTATTTACTTTAATCTACTATTTACTTAAATCTACTCTTAAAAAATCCAATAATTTTTCGAATGGAAAATAGAATTTTTTGAATTTCATCAAAATTATCAATAGCATCTTTTATCACTAATTGTAATGTATGCGAAAAACAAAGAATTTGGTTGACATTTTTGGTTTTAAACGCCTTTTTAACGTTTGCTGCATTATCATGTACTATAAAAGAACATTTTGTATATAAATTCCATTCGATCAATGAATTTTCAAATTCATTACCGATATTATTAGCAGTATGTTCTAAGTTGAAAGTATTGCATGAGATGAAACTACTTTTCTTTCAAATTTCTCAGAAACCCAATGTGCAGTCAAGCACATGAAAGACTGAGTTGTAAACTCAGTTATCCACATATCAGTAGTTAATGAGACGCAAATGATTCTTTCAAGCTGATTTCTACTATTTTTCTTTAAATTTTCGAAAATAGATGAATCATATTATCTGAAAAGTACTTTCTAGAAGGCATTATATATCTTTGCTCAAGAACTTTAAGAAAATTTTTAAATCCTGTTTGCTCGATAATTGAATATATTTGCAGATCTAATGAAATCATTTTTGCAATTGCAACAGAAATTTTTATTAAATTTGGATTTTCTAATTCCCAAATATTACAAGGTTTAAAAATATCAACCAAAGTAGTTTGTTTCAATTTTCCTAGATCGTTAGCCCCCTTTAACAACTTTAAATTTATCATGTGCTTTGATTTTAAATGGTATTCCAAGGAACTCGTTGTAAAAAGCCACGGACATCCCCTTTTGCCTCGTTTAACTTCTGTTCCACAAATATTACAAATTGCAATATTTTCTTCAATTTCATCGACTTCAAAATATTCCAAACTTCACTCTTTTTTTTTAAATTCAAACTATTCGTGGGAAATAACTGGAATAAAATTAAAAAAAGTATAAAAATTATTTAAATATTTTTTAACAATAGATTTAAAAGTAAAAAATTTTGGATTGCTATTTTTATAAATAAATTTATTTTTCGGTTCACCCCTAATTATAATAGCAAATAAATGTCACATTGTTTGATTAATATATTATATTTTGTTTAATAGGCTTGTTAATTTTTCATTTTATGTTATTTCCTTCATTTCATAAAAAAAATATTAGTTTGTGCCAACCTAACAATATTAGTTCCATAAATATATTTTGAAATTTTGAAAAGACATTTCGATTTATTAAAAATATAAAAATTTAACTTGATTCATTTCCATATCTTGAGATATAGCTAACATGATATGTCTTGGGCTAATTCTTTTTACTTTCATAATTCTAGCAGCATTTCCAGCTTGTTCGGTGATTTCAGCTTGTTTGTAAAGACAGTAAATATTTACAGTAACGTTAAAGTTAACATACCAACTAAATATTCTAGAACTGATGCAGCATAGACTGCAGCGCCCATCGATATCTTAAATCTACATGAAGAAGGAAATCGTTTTTTAAGATACCTATGAAAACGAGAAACGGGGAAAATTAAACCAGCTTTCTGTGATTTCGATTTGTTAAATCCAAGTTTTGTTATTTTATTAATCATTTAAATATTTAAGTTTACAATTCATTCAATTTTGATATTAATAAACAAACGAAGATTGACAATTTTTTAATAAAAATATTTCATTCTTTAAATTATATATAATTCAAATAATATCTTTTTCTTTAATTTTAGCAATCAAATATAAAATTTTAAAATATTGAAATTTAATTTAATTATTTAATAATAATTTAATTTAACAACAACAATCCATACATACAATATATAAAATTTATTAAAAAATATTTGTAACTCCAAGCAGTATCCAAGCTCCCGATATTTAACTAGGAGAACTTTTGGACTGGCACACTGATGTGAAGGAACGCACTATACTTGTGACATTGTCATTACTGTGAATGAAATTAAATGTTATTCTTTTCTTGATTTCTTGTTCATTTTTACTGTATAATCGGTCATCTATATTTTCGACTTTCATATTAATGTCATTTTAATGACGTAAGATCTTCTATTTGCAGTCCGTAAGTTCAGAAATATCTTCATAAGAGCAGTCTGAGATAGTGGTCTCACATTTTCTTGGGTATTCCGCTCTGCGTACAGTACCAAAGTGTCTCCAATACACAGATACGCAGGTGGTTCTTGAAATAATGTTGTTTGGCGTCCTAAGGGCTTGTTTTGTCAGCATAGGACAATACCCCTCTTGATTGTATCCGCCCAGGGCCGTGGAAAGCCTGACCGGGCCCTGATAAAATGATTAATGTGTGCCCTTTATCGATTATTACAATAATTTTTTAAAACTTAAATTGTTATGTGTTTTGTTTGAATGCAAGCATACTTTTGGTTGAACGGACAATTGGCTTTTTTGATATGGAATATATTTGAAAATATTGAACATCAAATGAAAGTTTGCACCCCTTGATATGCGCCCGTTGGTTCGGGAATCGATCCCACAGTTCAATGGTCATAGGCAGCAGAATAGATCCAGTGCCCATGACAATTGAACATTAGTATGCTTGCATACAAACAAAACAGGAAACAAATTATCGGAAGTAGATTCAAGTAGAAATTTAATTGTTATCTTTAAATTTTAGAAAAATCACTTTTTTTTGAGTAGCATTATTTATGACAGTGATGTCCAACACAGTCGCCACTCGCCACATGTGGCGAGTGGGCTATGTGCTTGTGGCGAATGTAGCATTTTTTTTAATGTTTTATCTAATACTTCAATAGGATGTTTTAAGTATCTGCACTCTCATTCATATTTATTATTGTTTAAGTTAATTCCTAATTTATTATAATTTTGTTACAAGTAGTAAACAGAAGAAAACAAAAAAAAATTTTTATGCCAAAATGTGCTTCTTATCTATTTGTGATTACACTTTATCTATTTGTGAAAACGCTTTTTTAAAATTTAAAAACAAATGACATTTTCATCAAAGTAGGCGTTTGTTTTTGTTAAATAAACAACTAACGCGCGACTTTAAATATTACATATTATTCTTTTGAAATTATATTAAAATTATTTCACCGTAAAAAATGGATAAATATTTAAAACGACATTCCGATACTGATAGTTCAGCTAGGCAAGAAGAAGCAACTGGTTCAACTCAATTAGAACCCAAAAAAAGAGATTGGAAAAAGGTTTGCCGCAAATTTAATGGTAAATGGCAACTAGAATTTGCTGTAATGGAACAAAACCAAAAAACTGTATGTATATTGTGTAACAAAACTTTTAATGACAATAAAGTGGACAGCATAAAAAAGCATTATCAACAAATGCATAGTGAATTTGATTGTAAGTTTCCTGTCGGCAAGCAAGTTAGAACGAATGAAATAACTCGCTTAAAGTCAAAATTAGAAGGACAGCAATCTTTTTTTAAACGGTTTTTAACTACATCCGAACTTATTACTTTGGCTAGCTACAAAATGGCTTGGATTTTAGCTCAAAAAAGAAAACCTTTTTCGGATGGAGAACTAATCAAAGAGATTGTCCTGTCTATTATGGAAATTTTACTTGAAAATTATGAAGAACCTTTGAAGAAAGATATAATGCAAAAAATAGAAAACATGCAATTGAGTCACCAAACTATTGCTCGTAGAATGCAAGACTTGATGAAAAACATCAATAAGCAATTGCTCCAACATTTGAAAAGTTGTATATGTTTTTCTTTAGCATTAGACGAGTCATGTGACATCCGAGACACTGCTCAGTTAATTTTTTGGATACGCCTGGTTTCAAAAGACTTGGAAATATATGAAGAAATGTTGACAATCCGTGGAATGAAAGACCGTACTAGAGGCGTAGATATTTTTGAAATTTTCAAAAGTGTCGCTGAAGACTTTCAATTAGATATGACGAAATTAGTTTCTGTCACAACAGATGGTGCTCCAGCGATGCTTGGACAAAAATCTGGATTTGTCGGTATTTTGAAACAACAAACACACGTATGCTTGGTCGCTTCTTTCCACTGCATGATACATGTGGAAAATATATGTGCTCAATTATCTGGAACAGACATTTTGAAAAATATGATGGATTTAGTTGTTAAAGTTGTTAATTATATTCGTAGTAGTGCTACAAACCATCGTCAGTTTCTGGAGCTTTTAAAGGAAATTGAGGGCACTGAATTTAAAGATCTGCTATTTTTTACAAATGTTCGGTGGTTAAGTCGTGGTAAAGTTTTGGAACGATTTGTATCATTATTAAATCCCATCCGAAATTTCCTTCAAGAAAAAGAAATGCTTATCAATTTTTCTGAAATAGAAAATAAGGAATGGCAATGCGATTTAATTTTTCTCACTGATATAACGTTACATATTAATGAATTAAATTTAAAACTTCAAGGAAAAGGAAAGCTAATATGTGATTTGGCACAGTATATACGAGAATTTGTCTCTAAATTAAAACTTTTTGTGACACAGTTAAAAGATTATGATTTCACGCATTTCGATAATATGGAAAAATATAAAGAAGATACCAATTTTAATATACAGCGTTATGTCGGATGGTTACAGAAACTACAAGAAAAATTTGAAGAACGTTTTATTGATGTTGAGAAATTTAGACCTGCTTTTCAACTGATGCAAGATCCTTTCCATTTTGACATCACCAATTCTGAGTTGTCTAAAGATATCGCGAATTTGCTAAGTTTGGACCGACGTGATTTTGAAGCAGATATGCTTTTACTTCAAAGTCAGATCAATTATTCTAGAAACGATGAATCTATTTTAATGATGTGGACACGCCTCTTAAAGTCAAATGAGTTTGTGGTTCTCAACTCAGCTATTGAGTATGTTTGGAACAACTTGGGTTTGCGAATCTACTTTTTCAGCTGTAACTTTCATAAAATCAAAATACCGATCCAATATTAGTGATGAAAATTTGGAGGCAGAATTAAAATGTGCAGTTAGCGTGAGGTTTACACCAGATTTCAAGGGTATTGTGCAAGAAAAAAATTGCCAAGCATCACATTAAATAATTTTTGTATTTTGTGTTTAATGTTATTAAAAAAACTTGTGTAATTCCTAAAATTGATTAAAATAAAAAACTATTATAAAACATTTTATTTTAAATTTATTTTAATGTGGCGAATGAAAATTTCTAAATTGACGATTGTGGCTACAATCAAATTTCTGTTGGACACCGCTGATTTATGATAATAAAAATTCGTTGATTTTTAGTAATTTTGAAATCTTGAAAGAATGAATTTAAATTCAATGTTACATTTAAAAGATATTAATTTTTTTTAATCAAAAATTACATTAACATTACTTTACGAGCTTTTAAATTTGCGAATTCCGAAAGGATATCGTCAAAGTTCAATTGTCTGACCAAAATCGATTCAATGCAAAGAATTGTTAAATGGTTTAGTCTATCTTGTTTCATAGTTGCGCGTATTACGTTTTTTTTAATCCGTTGCAAACAACTTAATGTTCCTTCAGCCTCACAACTTGTCACTGGGATTGTTAAGAACAATTTTAAGGCAATCACAATGTTTGAAAATAATGATTCCAATTTCAAATTCCTTATTTCATTCAACAAATTACGAGCCGAATTATCAGAATTATCAGTAAAATTTGCATATATATAGTTACTTATAATCTCTGGCCGACACCGATAATTTATCATTTTACATACACACAGGAAAAAAATCAGCAGTGGAATCCATTGATTCAAAGGTTTTCTGAAAATCTTTACAAAAATTTTAAATCAATGAATTTTTCATTAATTTGAAAGTTTTAATAATTTGATGTTTAAAAGAGAGTAAATACATCATTTCACAGTTGATTTGAATTTGAAAAAATTTAAAAATCCTCATTTAACGATAAATCAAAGGTGAAAACCATTGAATTCATCGAAAAATCTTTAAGATCAGAATCAACGGGAAAAAAACGTTGATTTACCACCCAAAAAGAAGTAAATCAACAGTTGTAATTTTTGTGTATGTAGTTTTCAAGATTTTCTGTTACGATTAAAAATTTTAGAGCACCTCTCCAGGCCCCGGGAAAAATACCCGTCTACCCCCCCCCCCTCTCTTCGACCCTGTATCAGCCATTTATTTTACAACCACCTCGAAACGCCAACAATGTTTTATGTGAAAGATAAAATATTATCATTGTCTTCCAAATTCAATTTTTGGACATCAGCTATTATTCAAAACAATTTGGATTATCTTCCAACACTTCATGAATTTTTGGTAGAAACAGAACAACCCCTCGGGCTAGAAATTCAAACGAACTCTGTAAATCATCTTTGCCACTGACAAACATCTATCAGTCAGGATTTTAAATCATTAAATGAAACTATATAACTGGAAAAAGTAAACCAATCAAATTTTCTACTTCGGATTTCGTAAAATTAATTCCAATAAACCTTTGGAGAATTGCCTGAATATTCAGAATTATTAAAACGCGTAAGCCGTATATTATTGCTTTTTCCAACTACCTATTTATGCGAGACAGTATGAAGACACTAAAAAAGTATCGAAATTGTCTAAAATCATCTTTAACCCTGAATATAAAAACTTGCCAAAAAACGAAAATTGCGCATTCGTCACTTCAAAATTTGTAATTTCTCATATTATTTAATAAAAATTAATATTTATTCTTCTGATTAAACTTTGTGTTAACGTTCTGGAAGTGTATCTTTTATTTTAAATAATAAAATAGAATAAAAATATGCATTTGAAGTTTTAAAAGTAAATACACAATTTTATCGGTTTTCCCATTCCTTAAAATAATTTTTAAGGATTCCACAACAAATTTGGAAATGCTGTTCTAACTTTTATTTTCATATAAATATTCACAATATAAATGCCAAGTTTAAAAATATACAAAATCAATATCAAAATATTTATTGAACAAGAAAATGTTTCGTTAGAAAATAGATTTACAAATGTTAGAAAATTAATATATTGTCAAAAATGACTAAATTGTTAGAAAATGCTAATAACTGAACCACAGAAAATATGATACATAGAATTATGAAATCAATTAAGCTGAGTGGGAAGACAAGCTAATTTATCAACAGACGCAAAATGCAATTTCAGATGGGTAATGACATTACTTAAAATAACGTAATTTTCCTTGGAAACACTAAATTTAATGCTTTTGGTTTGTCCTTTAAATTTTCTGCAAAGATGACATATAAAAACACCACTCAATTTCGGACCATTTTCAGTTTTTAAAATCTTTACATCCAAATCAAAATCTTCGGTATATTGCAATTTAACATCGGTAAACTTTTTAGAAACTCTTTCAATCACATTCTGTGCCCAGGTATTAAGAATTTCAGCTTTTTTAGCAATTTCAACATGAGGTGATTGAAAATTAGGATCAGTATCCTTATCTTTCATTTCTTCAACTTGTTTATTAACTAAAGTTTCTGTGTTATCTTTTTCATCAGATTGGTCAACAGAAATTTTCTTTTCCTTGTCAGCGCTTTGAATTTCATTTTGCAATGCATATTCTTCTTTAATTCGTTTGACAGCTCTAAGTATTTTCATTCTTAAGCCTGGGGAAAACAAAAATTCTGGAGATCTGTAAATAAACATCGGATCTAAATAATGATCGATATTTTTTTCATGAGACAAAAAATTATAAATATATTTTTCCATCTTGTTCAAAGTGTCTTCATTGATTTCCATTATATCATTGATTTTTATGACTCCACATATTTCAAAAAGGAAAATAAGTTTATCTGATTTTACGTAATCCAGAAGAATACTTTTGCAAAAATTATCCATTAAGCGAACCCTATCAATGTATTAAATAATTATTCAAAAATAAAGAAACTTACAGTATTTAATAACGATAATCATAAAAATAATTACAAATAATTGAAATTTAATTATAATTAGTTCAATAAAAAATTATCGGATTCAAATACTCGATAAAACAGCATAAATAAGATAATTTATAATATAATAAAACAATTCCTAAATAAAATAAAGACAAAATTATAATTAGCCATATAATTCAAAAAGAATAATAAATATCAAATGTTTTTCATAAAAGGTTTTTATGATAATATGGAAAACTAAAAAAATAATAATAAAATTAAATAATAATTAGATAATAAAATTAGTTCATTTTTTGACTTCTTGGATTGAGTTATATTTTAGTTACTAGTGTTGGGGAAAACGTGGACTACTTCGAGAAAATAATCATGCAATTTACACAACTCACAACTAATTAACTACCCGCAGAAAATATCAAAAAGGCCAATTTTTTCACGACTCTAGACTCTAGGTGAGTTACGAGTGAGGAAAACGTATCAAGCTGGAATTCATTTACTTCTCCTTTCTACAATCATAATTCATTTCTTCCTATTTTTCCTTTTCTGCCACTGTTCATAATCATCAATTTATTTATAATAGCCTGTCGCAAGTGATGTTGATATTGGGTATTAGAGGGTAACTGTCAGTAAAGGGTGTCGACGTTCCAGGGGTCTTTTACTAATTTTTGGGTAAAAACTGATTTTATACTCCAATAAACGTGGTCAGAATGTGCAAAAGCGGCATGCATATATAGCTCTAAGTTGAGTAAAAATCAAAAACATGTAACAACACTAAATAAACACATTAAAATAGATGACAAAACATAAATATAAAGAAATACAAAAATAAAGTAATGTTGAGTCATACTGAGAATCAGATCGCAGAAATGCCTAAGAGGAAAACGAGGTGATTTGTTGACAGACGAACACATGATTATTGAAAACTAAACCCTTGTATAACTATGGTGATAGACAGAGGCGCTTTGAACTGTTGGGCCGCCTGCGTGCAAAATAATTTCCTGTCGCTCCCTGCTCTTTCTTTATAAATATTTTCTATAATTCAAAATAAAAATAACATTTTAATTAAATTAAAAATTAAACTATCTACGGAATAACACACATATCACATGCAATAGTTTGTTGGGTTTTACTAATTCAAGTCGGTACCCTCTGATTCCACGTGTCCTTTTAATCAAAACAATAAACTACCCAACGTATATTTGAATCACAATAATATATTTCTTTCGACAATAAATATTCAATAACCAAAGTTTAAGTTTGACCGATTCTCCGCTCAGTGTTGATGCTTTGACAAAATATAATATTCACCTTCTTATTCCCTAGCTTCTCATGACCAGCATTTTCCTACTACTATTTGGTTTGATTGCTTTCAACTTTTTACGTATTTCCTGGTTCTATATCTTCCTTTTCCTAAACTTCCTAATTCGTTCTTTTTCCTTTTCCTACATTAGTCTTCTTCTAAATCCTAGCTGAAGCACAATGCCAGTTTTCTCTGATTTTCCCATTCCTTATATACTCTTTGAAATCGTAATGACAAATTGTTATTGCCGAGCTAATCTATCTCTTGACATTCGACTCCACATATCTACTTCGGCTGTCACCCAGAATGGTCCAATGAACAAAGATAATTAATTGCCCACCTGGCCTTTCTACACGCACTATATTTTCTTTGTCTTCTTCCATTAATCATTGTGACACGATAATGGGCCCAAATCTTCCTTCTGTTTACTTTTCTCTTTGTTTACCCAGATCGGGTTTCCTTCATCTCTCGGGTTGTCCATTGGCTTGGGTTGTCCATTGGCTCGGTTTCTTATTATCTCGTGTTCTCTATTAGCCAATTAATTTATTAATTAACGATTTTCTGTTTTAACACCTTCGAATGCTTTTCGAGCCTTTCTAACCATTTTCTGATAAATCCCTAATCATCATCTTGTTGACCATTAGCTAATCTATACCTGTCCCGTTTTCCCAATTCAATTTCGATAACTTTACAATTTATTGATTTTTTTTCGAATTTCCGGATTCTTGCCTTTTGCAACTGCTTTTGCCATTTCCTAATACCGTTTTCATCATACTTTCCTTTACTATCAATTCTGTGCATGATCATGCTTTTATTTGTCTTTTTCATTCAAGCTACATTTTATTTAAATTTATTTTAATTTACTGACCTCAACAAGTTTATGAAAATTATAGTTTAATAATTACAAAACAGAGAAGTTTAGGAAAGTTATAGTTTAATAGACACAAAAAAAGCCACGCAAAAAAATCTCTTATTGATTTTTATAAATTTTAAAATTTGAAATGTTGATTTGGTTCAAAAATTAAAACACTAAATTACTTTGACAAGATAATGACAGATTTATGAAAATTAAGTTGGAGTGCGTTTAATGACACCACACGCACAAAATAGTCGTAATTTTTTTTTATTTTACAAAATTAAATTTTTTTGGAAATTGTTTTTATTTTAAATTTGCCGCCCTTCCAAACGGCTGCCTGCGTGCAACGGACGCGTTGCACGCCCACTTGGAGCGGCACTGGTGATAGACAACGTTGGTACTGTATAATAATCATACTTCCCCAAAAATAGCAGAGAGTTACATTCATGTGCGGAATTATTTGATGTTGAGCTGGTGAAAATTGGTCGAACTTTAAATACACGATGGGTGTCATCTAGTTTCCGTTCAGTTTTTGCAGTATGGGAAAATTATGAAGCGCTTGTGAAGCATTTTGAAGAAGCGATGGTTGATCCTACAGGGGACAAAAATGATAAATACACTTATGAAGGTTTAAAAAGACAATTACATTTACAGAGTTTCTAATGGATCTATGAATAATGTCTGATGCTCTCCAAGAATTATCGAAGTTGAGTTTAGACCTCCAAGATGGCAACATAAATCTGTACATGGCAAATCAAAAAATAAAAACACTTGTACAGGTATTCAAAGAAAGAAGACAAAATGTTGGTCCCTATTAAAAATGTGCTTCAGCTGCTGCACATAATCTCTGCTTTAATGGAATTTTACTTCACAACGAAGATTGCAAAAAATTATCCTGCTATTGATTCGAATGCCTTTTATATAAAACCAAAAGAGTCAATTGAGAAAAGGTTGCTTGCTGACAAAGACATTGAATTAACTTAGTGGGCTCGCATCTTAGACCAAAAATATTGGCCAGAAAACATTAACGCTCAGCTGACATTTGGAGAAACTGAAATAAGAAACTTGTCAATAAGACTACAATTAAATGAAAGAGAAAAGATTCGTGAATTCCGTGAATATCTTGTAGAAAAAATATGTCCTGAAAAACTTCTTCATTTAGTACACACTCCACAAACTATTCCGATTTTTTCAAGTGAATACGAACGAGGATTTTCTTAAATGAATCTGATCATCACTCCAACAAAAGATTCATTGATAACCAAGACAGTTTCATCGCTGTTATTCATCAGATTAGCTGGACCTGACTCACACGCTTCATTCCTTCAAAGTATGTTGATTTGTGGTTACTTCGGGAATAACAATCAGGTGTAGACATTAATAGCAAGGAAAGGAATCGAGATGATTTGTCTGACGAAAGTTGGAAAAACTTTGGAATTTGTTATAGAATCGAGTTTATAGATATAGTTTGTGTCTTATAACTTTATTTTATAATTTGTTAGCTAATTTCTGTGTAATTTTTTGACATATAAAGACAAATACAGATGAGTTCCGGCACCTTTTTTCCTACAAAAAAGCACTATTAAAAAAATAATGAGATACTCTAGAAAATGACCAAATTCACCATGACGGAGAATTTAATTAAAATAATAATAGAAAATTGCTCATTAATTCCAAATTAATTCCAATATAAGTTTTCATTAATTTTAGATAAATTGTGGACTCTGAGCCTCTTCGAAATTTCTAGGTTAATATTTATTCGGACATGGTCGATGCATATGGTAAGCGAAATAGACGGTGATCTCAACCTACCATTTCGATCTCTAGCTCAATCTCATTGTGAATTAAATTATTTCCTTCTACTGACAACTTCCAGTATTGTCTCTCCGGTTACTCTCTCAATCCCTGCACTCCAATATCAACTGCACCTGCTCTGCTGATGGAAACAACTACCATGATGTAAATATTCCTAAGCGCTAATTTTATCAAAACGATTTGCTATTATTATTAAATGAAGGTTGTTTCAATTTCCTGGGTAATTTGACGTACGACGTTAAATTGCAAAAAATTAATTATATCCACTGCATTCCTACTAGTTATTTATAACCCTAGGCTATATCACATTCCACAACCACAACATTCATTTAGGTCGATTCGCCATAAAGATAATTTCAACAAAAATAAAAAACACATGAAAATTTTATTAATACATTTTCAAATCATTAAATTTCCTAAATCCCATCGTCCATCGCTGATGCTAAAGTTCAGTGCAACCGGTAATACTGCGGCCTTTGAGGGCTTTGTGATCGTGATCGGCCCTTGCATGTCCTATCGGAACGCCACCGGACGTCCTCAGGCACCTCAATCTCGCGATTCATATAATGCATCCGATCTGCACTCAACTCATCATCCAATAGGTGTCTCCATTGTCCATCTATATTGGGAATTAGTCCGTTCCGTTTTCAATTGCTTCCTTCACAGCTTGTTCCGCTCAACACCTGGCCAACCGCGCGTGGTTAAGCACGAATTATCTTTTGAGGAGTAAAATCGGCAATCCCTGATCCGACTCCGTGGCCATCGGGAAATTTGATCTCCAACGTCAATCCGTCGTTTCTATTTTGTAGCCATGATCCATGCCTCTTCCTTCGTTTTTCTCTACGTTTGACGAGTAATTGTTATCTGCCGAGGATTCGACCGTATCTGAGCATCATCTAGAATCAAATTAATTACGATATTTTTGGGGAATCGATGCGTCATAATTCACTGTCACGCATTCACCACATAATATAAATGTTAAACATGTAACGATCCGAATCTGACTGACGTTCTAAGTCGCTGACATGTTCAGATTCAGTTCAGTTTTCCCGATTTATATCAATATAATAATTAACAGTAACAAAAGAAAAGTCTACTCTGTCGATTCAGTCTTCGTATGTTACAGTATTATTTTATCGTCTACAATTCAACTCATCCTTTATGGCGCAATTTCCTTGCCGTTTTCATTATAAATGTTAAAATCAAACCCAAACTCATTTCTGATTATGCCTCTTTTATGTTAATTCAATCTGGTAAATAAAATTTTATTTGTATCATATTGTATGACATTCAGTAACGTAGTTCTTTGAAATAATGCGCAGTAAATCAGAAAATTGTTGCAAAAAATAATAATAATTTTACAATATTTTAACATTTATTTTAAATTTTATACTTAGAAACTGAATTGGTATTGAAACTTTTTGACGTTTAATAAATTATTCTGTGTTTAGTCTTATTTTAATAATTGAAACTAATGTTGAGGCTTAGGGATGTGTCATTTTAATTTTAAATGTGGTAAGGGTACATATAGATATTGAATTGACTCCTTCCTATACGCCTTCATGACTATTGTACTTTAGATCATCTGTGTACCCATGGCGACGATAATGTTGGTGCTGTACACAATGACTGAATTCCATGAGCAGGTGAGCTCTATTGCTAAAACTACTAATGATATTTTCATTTTCGGGTTCTGAACTGCCGATAGAAGGTCTTACGTCATTATTCTTTTGCTATTTCTTTCTTTGATGGTTGCTATTGTTTCATATAATTATGATCCTCATTAATTGATGTTTTCAATTGTTATCTTCCAAAGTTTTGCACAGGGATCCATCCTTATTTTCAAGTTAATAGATGTTGTTTTATAATTTCTGTAATGCTTGCTAATGATCGACCTATTCTTCAAAACATTTGAGCAGAGATCTGCCTGTATTTCTAATTCTAACTTATGTTCCACTAGAAATACTTACGGCAATGGACCAGTGGAGAAGCCCCCAAATTCTGGCCCGATCAATCCGCGTGAATCTGAAAAACCAGCCGAACTACTAGTAAGAGCAACCATAAAGGACCTTCAAACCGTGGCCTACTGGATCTCAACTCCTCTGTAAATTTTGTGTATAATATAAGGGGGTACCTTAACTTTGTTTAATAATATTTGTATATATTTGTTCACAGCTGAACTCACATTACCGTGAGCTTGTAATTCCAGAACTCCACTGTATGTTTGGACATAAAATTAAACCTAATAAAATTATTATTCAAACACAAAGACAAAAACGAGAAGTAAACGACAAAAAGAACAAATAAAAAAAATTATAACTGAAACAAAATTGAATACAAAGATTTATTAACTTAAAACATTGCATAAAAATTATACATTACATAAAATTACCAAAACCAATTAAAACTTACCACAATGGCATAAAACGAAAATTGAAAACAGGTCAAAATGTCAAATTCAAACAAGTTACATGTTCAAGTTGAAAAAACTAGTTTCTAACTGAATTTTCAATCAGTATTTATACTGATTTTGATTGTGCATCCATGCATTCTCTGTCAATATATCCAATCAGAATGCAGTTCAGTTGAATTTTGTTATACACACAAAAATGAGTGTGTGTAAAATTTTGAATTTAATTTAATTAATCAATTTATTTAATTTTTATTGATTTCAACAATTTAATTTTGTTAATTTTATAATTTAAATAATTTTAGCTAATTTTATTTTAATTTTCATTAATTTTAACCATTTAATTCTTTAAACTTTATAATTTACATAATGTTAACTAATTTTATTTTAATTTTTATTATTTTTAACTATTTTGATTTTATAAATAATTTTATTATAAAAATAATTTTCAACTAATTTTATTTTACATTTTATTATTTTTTCCATAGAAATTTTATCTCTTTATTTGATTTCCTTTAATTTTTAACTAAATTTTTCGTGTTCCTTTTCTTAAAGTATGCACTTATTGTCATAGCTCCTTCATATGTAAATACGAGCCATAACATCCCTATTTAATTCGATTATGGTCCTTCGTATGTAAATACGACCAATAATCCTTCTTATCATTTCTTTTCATATTATTAACTACTTTATTATTGATTATTATATTTTTATTATTCTTTTATTTTTCTAGAGGCAGATTTCGGAATGCGTTATTTTTCTCTTAACTGTGTTGGTTATTGCAACTTCTTGCGTTTCTTGAATCCATTATACGCATCATACCCATCCCCAACGTGCCACGTGCCTCACCTTGTATCATCCGGTACATGACCACAAATTTTAATTCAACTTGGTGCGGTTTTTATGCTATTTTTATGTATTTCCGATTTATTAAAACAAATTCTCAATTATCGGTTCTAGCCCAACACAAAGATCATGAGGAGGCAGAGTCAGTTTCAACTTTAACCATAATAACCAAACATAATAAACAGAATAAAAGATTGTAAGAAAAATATTTATATATATAATTTGTAAATCTTCAATGAATTTGCTCAAAATAGAGAAAACATTATTTTTCTAACGAGTTGCAATGTTTTTTCAATAATATATACTTTTTGGCTCGTCTTTCAAATGAAACCTTCTAATTCTAACAAAGATAAATTTTAATTCTTGCCGTTATTCTTAGAAAATCCAACATTTAAAAATTATTCGATAGTTATTTTTTAATTTATTTTAAGATTAATAAAAAAGTCTTTAACATTCATTTAAATTTAAGAGCTTTATATTTTATGATAAATATTTTAGTAATTTTGTTAAAAAATTTTAAATATGCGTTATTAGAATTATTAAACTAAAATGTTATACGATGAAAATATATCGTATAAAATAATTATTTTAGAAGTTAATTTTAAATCACTAATATTAATATCATTTTTAGTTTTTTTATAATTGAAAATAAGTTATTTTTATTTAAAGTATTTAGCGAAAACTCATAGTTATCCTCAAAAATTATATAAAACTATTACCTAATAACAAAAATTTAAATTATTATTATTTAATTGGCCTGATTATTAAAAATTATATTTTTTAATCTAGAATCGTTTTAAAAACTAAAAATAATGAGAATTTCAAAACAAAATATTTAAAATATAATTAATTTAAATTTAAAACTTTATTGATCTAAATAGATCTAGAACAAGGAAAAAGTTTAACATTTTCTAATTTTTTAAATACATAAATAAATTTTAATGCTTTTTTAAAATAAAATTTCAATAAAAGCTAACTTGATTTTTTAAAAAAATAAATAAGCTTCAAAATTTAATAATTAATTAATTTGTTTAAGATGTATATATTTTTATTTCAATTAATTCTATAAAAATGGAAGAAATATGTCAACAAGCTTTGATAAATATAACAAAATGTGACAAATTAATAAAAATTTTCGAAATATGTGGATTTTATGAAGCAGAAGATTTCATTGGGATAACTGAAGATATAATAGAGGTAATGGAAGGATATATTTTTGACTATCTCTTGTCTCAGCCAGACCCTACCGTCTTTTTGGATGAAAGATTTTTGCTAACGTCAGAAGAATTTTTGTTTTCTTTGGGAATTCGAATAAAAATACTTAAAGCCGTAGAATATATAAAACAAAATTATTCAAACGCATTACCTGTATTATCTCAAGTTAAAACGGAACAGGTTTTACATAGTGGAAGTCAAACTAGCAGTAAAAATAATTCATCAAACAATTCCCAGTTGATTCCTCAACGTAAATATTTCAAAAAAATAGACATTGAAAAAAAAGATCCGTTTCTTGATGAATGGTCGGATCATATTATTGAAAGAGTGTCTAAAAAGTTTCCCACTTTAAAACTTATATATAAAAAAAATTTCGAATTGGATCTTGAAGTAAATAAATTAGAAGAGGAATTGAAAATATCCGGTGTTTTCATTTGTAAAATGTGTAGTTATATGCAAGGCGACCACAAAAGAATTAAATTTAATGTTTCGAAAGAAAGTTATATTATTCTCAGTAATGTTATTACGCATTTGAAAATGCATGTGAATAATCCAATTTTTGATATCTGATTCAATGCTGTCGAAATGAGTCTAATAAATATTATGTTTTGTTAAAAAATTTTGTAATTACATTTATAGAATTATCATTTAATTTTTGCTAGCCATTTGTATGCATGTTTCGATTTAGTTTAGGATTGCCAACTCCCACAACCTCGAACCCGAGGGATTATAAAATTGCGAACAGTATAACGCTTAAGAATTAATATAACAGGTTTTTTTCACTTTTTTTGGTTTACACATGTTAGTGATTGTAATGTATTGTTATATTATAATTTTTATTGGTTATTAGGATTTGTAGCGTTTTGTTATGTTAGTGGGCGCGTGTTGCCTGTGAAAAAAAGATTAAAAAACTATGGTAAATTGTCGCTATAGAAAAATTGAAAAACAAAATAATAAATAAATCGATAAATTAAACTAAGAAGCCAGAAATATTAAATTATCAGAAATTTCAAGAGAATTTCGAGAAAAATCAACGAATATTTAATTCAACTTATATATTTAGGACTTTTTTGTTCATAATACTTTTGAATTGAATTTGGATTATAATAATTATTCGCTTGCATATCAACTATTTCAATTTATCTATTTGGAACTTTTGTCGTGCATGTACTATTGGAATATTGTAAGTGATTTTTTAGTTTGAGTTAATTAAGCAATTTGTTCTTCTTATTGTTATTTATTTTCACATTATATCTCAAACAAACAAGCACCCAAACTGTCCCGAGACAGCTTTTTTACATGCGACTCGGTTGGGCTCAACAAATTTCTAACAATAACAAATTAACAGAGCAACTAGTTTATAAGTTAATAAGAACATATTATAGATAAGATCATACGTAATAGTGATTTTAACTATATGATGACTAATACCATAAAGATTTAAACAAAATAATTATTTTTACATATTAAATAGTACAGTTTACAAATCATGCTATTTTTGTTTGTTTTTAAAATTGTATTTTTCTTGTCGTCGGACTGACTCCAATAGCTTTGGTGATTTAAGCAAATGTTCATGGATTTCCTTACAGGAAAACAAAAAATTATTCGAAAAAATTTAAATCTCCCGGGTCATAGTTAACCGGGAGACGGAAGACGAAAGCCGATTCCGGGAGACTCCAGGCAAAAACGGGAGAGTTGGCAAGAAAAATTTAGTTCCCTATGTATTGAAATGCATCTTGAATTTACTATTAAATAATGAGTAATATTATCCTTAAATAAAAATTGAAATCAATTAATAAAATATATGTTTTTTACAAATTATGTCAAATACATCACTTTTGAATTTTAATTGGTTTGAATATTTTATAATATATTTAATTTAAACGAATAAAAACCCGTAAATATACCATAAAGTTTTATATTTTTACACTTTAGCATTTACATAAAAGTATACTGTTGAGGTTATCGCAATCTCAACTTGATCTTATATAAATAAATAAGTCAACTCTGATTATTAAGTTTTATTTACAAAAAAAATATAACCTAGAAAGATGATATTGCATCTACAGGTTAAACTTTAATAGGATATATATTATTGGTATATATATTATAAGAACTTTTTTCAATTTTCGCCTCTGATTTATTTTCAATTGACATTGTATATGTTGAATGCTACTCTGATGTCGATGTACTGTATGCTCTATATTAAAATTTCTAATAGTCGATAACAACTATGAAATTCTTCTTAATCGCAATGATTTTTAAAGGTGGTTTGACTGAGAATTCGTCAACTTATACACTAAATTTTTGTTGCTATTGATTTAAAGTGACAAGGGTTAATATATTAACCTTAAGGGTCAACAATAATTTTCTATTTTTAAAAGTACAATCAACATTTACTTTTTTGTTGTCATCACCATTCCCAGCATCACCTCAGGCTAGAAATGTAGGGCTTTGTTATATATATATGTATCTCATTGATTATCAGTAGGTAGTTAGTGGCCCTCTGCAGCACGATCATCCGGTATCCCTCCCTCTCCCCCTAGAAATATTTTTTATTGCCGCAGAAAGGTAATGGGCTATAAATCGAAGATGAGACTGATACAGGTGAGTAATTTTTAATTACATCGCATTTTTTTCACATTCTTATGAGAAGCCCTTTTTTGATATCAATAATTTTTGTTCACAAAATCCGACACTCGCCTAAAGAGACTGTGCTGCAGTGGGCCATATTTTTGCACACTATAGTGAGGAGCCTCTTTGGTCTCTGAATTTTTCTATACAATTTTTCTTTACAAAAAGCCATTGGTTCAGAGGACTGCATGATATTTTTGGGCCCTATAGTGAGGGGGTCTCTTTTACCGTATAGATTTTTGTACACAAAATCCACACCTACTGTATTCAGAATTCAAAAGATTAAAAAAACCAAAAAAGATGGGAAATATAAACAATATTATGTTAAATGGCTTGGTTATGAAACTCCAACTAGGATATCTGAAAATCAATTAATTAAACATTATGAAAGAAAACCAGTTTTATATGATTTTCTTGATAATGAGTCTAGTAAGTTTAATGTTGAATTTCAAAATCCAATTTATTTGAATGGTGAATGGGAAGTAGTTGTCTATAATACATTTCCATGTTACAGTAATTCATTGGTGCAATATGAAGAAATTAAATATTTGAGAATAAATAATTCAAATCAAACGTTTGAAGTATTAAATCCAACAAACACTCGAGAATTTGACATGTTTATTTAAAGATATGAGAATTTATTAATTGTTTGTCCACATGTTTCATTTAAAATTACATTTCCAGATATGGAACACACCAATAATTTTGGATTAAAATCAACATCTATCATTAGTAAAAGTAATCATTGTCAAATTAAATTACCGAAATTTACAGAAGATAATACAATTGAACAATTTCCTATAAGTATAAGCGGTGTTGAAAAAACAAAATTTGAACATTATTTCGAAGATGAATTATACATCAATACAATATCTGAATTGGAAGGATATTTATTGAAAATTAATCCCTCATCATTTAAAGATTTAAAAATTCAAAATAATGAATTGGTTAAAATAAATCTTACTTATAACATTTCAAAAAAACCTTTGATCAAAATTTAACAAAAACGTTGGGATTAAGGAAAAAAAAATTTACTGAGA